>JBAJNP010001509.1:0-60427 GCA_036877545.1 Yasuhikotakia modesta
AAAAAGTGTAAAAAAAGTGACAGAACACAGACTGTAAGTCATTTTGCACTTGCCAAAATGTGCCACTAGATGTCACGACAAGACAGTTTCAGAATTCTGTCACTGGGATGTTATTTATAAATGTTTTTAATGGGAAGTCAATCTAACTTCTAAAATATTCTAAGCTTTGAGTTGTTGTAAAACGATGCATCTCTTTAATACTGTACAGTACAATCACTTAAAGACAATTGCTGCAGATACTGGAAACAGAAATTGGGGTAATACCCCAGAACTATCTAAACACCTCCCAACTGGAGGACATTATAGAAATTGGCAATGTCTCTAGCATAAGATGTTCTTTTGTTTTAATAGTGGAGTCATTCTGATGCCCCCAACTTGTTAAGTCATATCTGGCTTTAATCGACAGGGTCACAAAGCTCCTGTGATTATAATCACAGTTGCCTGCAGGAGTCTTCAGTCCTCATTACCCGATCTGTAATTATCACAATCATGTCTCCTGGCCCTCATTCCAATTGAATTCCACAGCTAAGGAAAGGAAGCCACACAGACTGACCTAATCCATTAAGTCCCAGTGCAAGTCTACTTCAATCGAGTGACTTTGTCCCAACTTCTAAGTTATCCAGATGTTATCAAGATGACTTCACATCTGATAAAGCAAAACAGACGCCAGGCACAGGAAAGTGGGTAGATTCCTATAAATGTCAGCATAGAGGAGAGGTTCTTGTTTATGTCCAGCACCGAGGAGCCGGGAAACTTTCTAACTGATAATCTTCAGCAGATAATTCAAGCTTTGACTCCATTACAACTATTGAAATGTGCATCTCAGGGAGCCCTAAAACTACAGCGCAAGATTGATTCGAAGGAGGCGCCATGGCTGTGCCAACTGTTCAGACGCCGGGGTGAAGATTAAGGAAGACAGCAGAGACGGATCTCAAACGAAGTGAATTTGTTTCATTTGTTTCAAGTTCTCACAACTTTAAACTCAAAAGACCCCTGCAGATGAAACGAGAGAAACTAGAAGTGCGTGAGACTGAGAAAGACTTTCCAAGCAGGCACTTTGCAAAACCAACATTTGACGTCTGCAGCAGCGACGTTTGTTGTTGTTTAAAGAGTTGTAATTCAAGATAATCCGAGTCATTAACACTCCCGATCGTGTTTGGAGTTCTGCGGCACACCGAGACAGATGCACCGGACTGCTGCGTGAGTATCGGTCTGGCCGCACATCCGAGTCCAGCCGTCAGTTTAATTGCCATGCGGAAGCACTTGATGCGCGCCAGCTGCATCCTGCGACCGGTGCTCTGATCCCGCATTTGTCTCTGTCAGCTTTCTGGGCCCGCCCGCTCCGCCACTCATGTGAGCCATGCTGGCAGCAACCATCAGCCTGCACCAACTTAACTCCACGCTAAGTCTCTCTCCGCCTTTCTCATGAACACACACAGATCCACAAACACTCATTGTCACAGCATTTCCAGCTTTCATATGTACAATATACCGCATGGATGTCAATAACAAAAAAAACGTGAGGTATAAAAAGGCGTGTGATGTTTTGTTGACATATAAAATAACACCTGGCTGCTGGCACTTGGCATAAGACGCTTGAATTTGGCTTAATTGAAAGCCTCCCTATTGTGTCAGCACAGCCCCTATGGGGTCTGCTCCCTTGTCTCTGAAACATCTGCCCACACAATCAGGCATTCAGCCATGCCAGCTGAGCCATGCCACAGCAGTGTATTGCCAGCATCACTCAGCTGGCTCAATCTTCCTCTTCCTCCTTTTCTTTATCTGTCTTTATCCCTTGCTTCTCTTCTACTGAACCATTAGGAAATGGAAGCCTCTACCCTATAATCTGCTGTTCTCTGCAGTAGATTACATGGTTTGAGTGAATGTGAATGAGAGTGAGTACGGACCAAAGGTAGGCTGTGTTAAATTAAACCCACTTGACCTCATGATTTGAAGTGTCTTCTGAGCAGGTGTCCCCACTCTGATGGATTTGAGGATAACACTCCCATGAGTTAACCCTATTTCCCAAAAACCCTAAATATCTGTGCCAAACCAAAAAAAACATGTAATGATTTGGTGGATTGAGTTGTGTAGTCTAACTGCACATTTAGATCATATAAGATCAGATAAAAGCAGGTGAGGTGTGTGATAGTCCGCCCCCCAAACTCACACCATTGGTTAATTCAAATGTTAGACACTCAAACAACACAGAATGAGTTCCAGATAACCACAGTGTTCATGTATTTAAGGTACAAATCAGCCTACAAATTATGTACATTAGGTAAGTAAAGTGTGAACATGAAAATAAGATAAATTAACAAATAGATAAAAAATAAATAGTTAAATGGAGCATAAAAAATGACAAATGTTCCTTGTGGAAAAACATGATTACAAGCAAAAAAACAAGAAGGAAAATGAATTTAAAGTCAAATGGGCCCTCAAGATATTAATTAACTGGTATTGTGGACCTGACTGAGCAGGGAGGTCAAGTGTACATTGCAGGTCTTGTACAGGCTGCACTGAAGTGGCCTTTAGCAGTCATAGGTTATTTGAAATTATTAACCCCAGTCTTTAGCACTATTGGCCATATGCTCTGCATTCTGGTCTAAAAGCTGATTATAAACAACGTCCTCTGCCCATGCTCTGTACATCAGTGTGTTCTGTAGGAAAGGCTTCAGGAACGTCAGGCCTGGATGATACATCCCTGCAGGCTGTATGCTACAACTGTGAAGGCCACCATGGTCATTCAGTCACATCCCATTTCAGCCCACTCTGTGAGTTACTGCCTGTATGACACGGTTGGCCTGCCACCATGCTGTAGCAATGAGAATACCACAGATTTATAGGGCCAGACCCCTGCTGCCTTTTTCCCTCACCTATCTGCTTATTTCATAGTCATGCATAGTGGCAGCTACACAAAAATACAGCATCAGCATTTGTTAGGTCTCCTTATAATGTTCACTGACAGGTCTTGATGTTTATAAACAGTATAGCTGCAAGACCTCAATACTCACACCTGAATCAGAAATAGTCCCTTAAAGTCTCTAGAAAGAATAATGGTCATTTGTGTCAGCATATCAGCGCTTCATTACCAAAGGGAGAAAACAGCTTAAATCAGCCTAAACTGGTCTGCTGGTTTGACTGGTCTGTTGGCATGGTTTGGGGGGTGGGGTTGCTGAATATCTTCTTGGCCATTTTAGAAGATCAGAGAGTAAATTTTGAAACCAAGTTGTTTTGTAAGCTGTTTAATGTAAGTTTTATTTTTTAGAAGGTTGAAGCTTTTCGAAAATACTTGCTTCAAATCCAGCGCAACCACAAACTGTTGTTGACATTTAATTATCTTTAAATGGTCATATTGTCACATTTGACAAGTAAATATTTAACAATAATGATGGCAAAATGTATATAAGAAAGCAGCAGTAGCCAGACATTTTTGTTTCTATAAAGTAAGGAGCGGTACCCCAGCGAGGAACTACTTCAAAGCGGAAGGAAATCCGCGCAACGAGTTAACGCGCAACACGCGGAGAGCGTCTCTCCTGCGACGCTTTTTCAAATAGCCGCGGTCGCGTGATCTCGTCGTCACGGGAAAACCTCGTCCGCTTTTTTAATGTTTTTCACACTCTTGTGCTCGTGTCACCCGCTTCGCTCTCCTTCTCCCAGTGTCTGGCGCCTAGTTTCTCTCCGGATGTACTACGGCGCGCGTGGCTCCGAGCGCGCGATATAAAGCCACAGCTGAGTGACGGCGTGCGCGCGCGCGCGTTAAAGCTTCTGTCCTTGTTTCAAAGAGGACTTTACCGCCGCAGCCACTCGCTCCACGCAGCGAGACCACCGAGCATCTCCTCTGCCACCTCAATGAAAAATGACTGTGCTTCACTTCTTGTCTGGATTAATGCCTATGTAATCGTTACATTTGCTTTCCCTCCCTTATCCGTCTCCAAGTTAAAAGCCTGTTCTGTGGTCATGGGCTCCATAATGTCATTTTTGCGTAGCCTAAAGGTCTAAAGCGGATACCGGGTGGATCTATGTTCCTTAAAGACAAAAGAAACAGCGCAGGGAAATTAGTGGAAGTTTGAAATAAAGGAGGATGCGGGCGACGTGTTGGTGTGCCGTGTTTCTCCTGACTCCTGCTGTCTACCTGGTAAGCGTCTTTTTTCCAGTCTGCTTTTCGATCACAGTTCACATACAGGAAACGCCACTTTATAAACAGCGTTTATCCACACAGTTTACATACAGAAATCGCTCGAGTCGAGGCATGTTATTTCACCATCAACATCGTGGCACTTTAGAATGACATAATGAATGTATAGCAATAAGCGACGCATTTGACTTTATAACTAACATGTCGGGATTATAAAATAACTTTTTAGGATGTTGTAATGCTCACGAAGGGGAATTTGTGCATTTACGTGTTGTTTGTCATTTTCAGACCTCGTGTTTTTACGTGATTTTACGTGTATACTCGTCCAGACAAAAGGACACAGTTTATATGCAGTCGGATTATAAGAACGGGTCTGGTACAAACGATCCTCTGTCTCTTAGATTTCTACATGAAAAGAAACCAAAGGTAGTATTTGTATTTGTCCTCATGGGGGCGCCGCAATAAATGGAAATGGGGCATAAACGAAGCGGCTGTGACAGTCCTTCACCCCGAGGAATCGCTTTCATTTCTACTATTAAGGGCCACTGACAGAATAAACACGCAGGCATGTCTAGAACAAACTACATTTTCCAAATTTGCCAATCGTTTCATTGAATTTAATTTTCTAAGATTTTCTAAATTAAATCTGATGTTCATTTGATGTTTTAAATACTTTCTTAAGCAAATGAATCGGCTAAACCTCGATGATTTGTTTTTATTTATGAATGTGAGTGTTAGGCTGAAGTATTTGTTAAGAAGATGATTTTTTATTAGTTGGGGTTTATTTTATTTTATTTAAATGTAACTTTGAAAGAAAAAAAGCATTCTTATTTTATCAAAGTATTTATTTTGATATTTTAGACTTATATTGACGCCCTGCTTGCATTTGTTGCATGTGCACATACCCCTGAAACATTGAAATATAGTTACAAAAAACTACTATAAACGTTTACTAATAAATGTTGGATTCTTTTTAATTCTATAGTCTGTCAAAATTATTTTATACCTATATGAGTTTAGAGGTCTAGTTATTGTAATTTACGTGTGAAATGATTTTGAGCTGTTATTTACTCTATAACTCTTTAACTCTTAAGATATCATCATTTTGTTAAATCGTCTTTAAATATTCGTATTCGCCGCCTTATATCACAGCAACACAATGTGAGCTTCACATTATTTACTCTAACTTTTTCCTCTTGGCCTTTGTTGCCTGCTTTAAATTTTAGGGCTCATTACAATACATGAAATATCCTTCCATCTTTTATATCAGCCTTTTTGACTTATGTATTTCAGAGCATTCATTTTGTTTTCAAAATTTATGTAACTTTCATTATACTTAGATTTTTTTTCTAAATGTTTTTATTAGTTCGCTTTGTAAGGTTTTATATACATAAACCATCTTTAAAGGCGTATTCATTTGTAGTTTAATAAGACTGTAACGTTTAGCCTATCACAGTATAGTAGATCCTAATACGTTTGGGCATAATTTTAACGCATTGAGTTAAAATAGGACAGAACAGTAACACGGAATTTTGTAGACGTGCAAGTCCTCTTGTCTCAATTCAGGACCATGGACAGCGCAGCCTGACGGCTCTACCGCATTTAATGCGATTGACTTAACTTGGCTCGGCTTACTGTGTACACATTATGCTGTATATATTTTACTTGTGTTTATATTGAACTAGTTACATTTCATTTTATTGAAATACTGTTTGGAGTCACTTGGTACACAAGAACACTGTAAAGTAACAGTGCAATCTATATATAAACGTTGTTTTACAGACGAGGCACGCTATCTATATCTGTTTTTTTCTATATATGTTTTTTTTTCAATTTTTTACATCAGTGATGTTTTCACATTGTGGATAAATCGCAATTGTTTCTTTTCCTGTTGTCTTTTTTGTAAAGTCGTTCATTGCATTGCCATCACAACCGAGACGTTTTCCTTCATTTTAATAACTATTAAGAAAATACAGCATAATTCTAAATGTTATGCATATGTACTGCATGGCGAAAAATGTTGCCATTGATAAACATACAATTTCGTGGCTGTGGATTTCCTTGCAAAGAATTCTGCCAGTCATCTACAAGGCCTATCCGCACCTCCTAGGATTAGAGCTGAACTTGAATACAGTATTTCTCGTGTAAGTCTCTTGTCAGAGCATAAGCCTCTTGTCTGTACCGGCTCGCCATGACCCCGATAACGGCGGAACTGCGGAGCGCCCGTGCGCCGTGCAAACTTACTACCCGCATCGCTTCATTCAACACACGAAACGTTTACAGTAGGGCGCTTTTATATTCATAAGTAAGACTATTATTAAGACTAAATTTCATTGTTATAACTATATTTCACGATCGTTTAGATTTATTCAGCTGGCCCTTTTGATTATTTCTTTTAGAAATTTAGGCACATTTAAAATGTTCCCATTTTCTAAACGTTACGCAACGTCATGATCGATCTTCGAAAATGTATAGATCTTGTTTTGGCCACTAGGAATTTGGGAAGACCGGGAAATGAGTAAAACGTTACTTGGAAAGAAGTTGCCGTGTTCAAACTTCAAACAAGACTTCGCCACGTTTCCATGACAACCGCGTGCATATAATGTATGGAACAGTGTGAACACAGAATTCATTATCCAGCACAATCCTGTTATTAACACACTTGAGCATGGAATAATCCTCTGTATACTCAGATGGATTTTAACCCTTGATGACGTTGTAGAAGGTTCTCAGGCAGCTCCATGCACTCTATTTTAGACTCCAGTGGAAAGCTGTGGTCAAGGTCTGAGCTAACCCACTTGTGTCTAATGATTGGTGAAGATGGCGTGAAATAGTTCAAGTAAAAACCCTCGGCTCTTAGTCCATTAAACCTTATCTATGCTTCAGAAACCATTAGAACACCCTTCAGTCAGCTGACCTGAGCCCCAAAGGAGACATTTTGACACATGGGCTGTCATTCTCTTTAAATAGGTTAAATAAGAGAACCACCCTCTTGAGCTCCCTAAATTAATAAGAACTTAAGTGATACAATCAAGATTGTTCTGTTATAATGGATCATAGGTTAGCGTAATGTCATAACTCCACTGAAGTGGGACTGTTATAAGCACCGGTTTTGTATTCTCTACAAAGAATTCCTGAGCACTGTCTAAACTTATGATATGCATAAAATGTGGTTTGTGGTAAAAATGTGTCTATTTTAATGTTTAATTTTAGTCCAACCCCTTCCTCAGGGGTAAGCTTTGATTTTGTGTGGTTGTGGAGGGGGTGAGTTAGTGTCAGTGAAGTGTGTTAAGACTGAATGATGCTAAGCTGTGAAATGATATAGAGGAACCGTGAGGTCTGTGAGAGGGAGGGAGAAATGTAACAAAACAAGGGCTGTTTAGTTAGTGTGGAAAGCAAACTAATCTACCCTTCTCTCTAGTGCACACACACACACACTTATTCACTGTTTAATAGACACACGTTCACATCAGTGCCAAAGTCCATTTATCCCAAATATATGGGTTCTGTGAAGTGTCTTCATATTGCAGTTAAGGACATCTGCATTATGTTAATGCACCTCTGTAGAAAATGGAACCATTAGCAGTTTTCCATCAAATAACTGGAGAAACTAAATTCTGCAAAAATCTCGAATGCAACAAATGTCACAAATGTCTCTCTAAACGTCACTCTATCATTGACCTGTGACTCTTTTAGGAACCCTAGTGTGATTTGCACCAACAATCTGACCCTGTGCTCTATAAGGGTTTTGTGTAAAAATGTGCTTGTGTACTTGTGAACCTGTGTGTGTGTGTGTGTGGATAGCAGCACGGGGGCCTGATGACGGATGTTGTGTCTTTGTTGGATTGACATCTCAAGGTGCCCTTTATCTAGCAAGTGGATCCACTGTGCTACACCTGTGCTAAGGGCATTGCTCTTAGCCCTGTAGGATACAGCTTTCCAACATGCACTAGTTAGTCCACTGCCTATTGTCTACAGTGTGCTCATCTTTTCTTGATGTTGATGAATGAAAAAATCTTATCTGTTGATGGAATAGAATTGCTAAGAATGATTTTTTTTTCCCAGAGGCTGAACTGCAGAAACTGCAGTGGAGTATGTCATTGTTTTGTGGCGCTCTCATTCATACAGCCTATAACCTTTATTTTACTGCACTAGTATATTTTTTGTGGTACTTTTGCAAAGAGCAAACGTTATGTTGTAGACTGAGTTATAGGTTAGCTTGGATTACCTCATCATTTTTAAGCAATACTGAATGTTAATTATCATTGGCATGCTCTTCAGTTGATAGCAAATATGTTGGTTTAGCGTCCTCCTTGCCCAGTTCGGGCCCTGCAAATACAAGCTTTATGATATTTTACACTTTGAAACTCTTTCCTCCTTTGACCCTACACACACACACACACACACACACACTCTCTAAGAGTCAAACTAAGGACAAATTATTGGGGTGCAGACAGGACAAGGTTGGTTTGATTTATGACCACAGTCTCTGCTCTTCTTTCCCCAAAACCACAGCTGAATTCAGTGACCTTCACAGGTCAGAGGTCAGTGTTAGATGCAACCCCAGAAGGGTGGTGGATCTGGAAAATTTTACCCTAGGCTGACCTGAACCTCATCTCGAGGGGCTATTTTTCCCATTTCATCATATATGTACTGTATCTATAAATGCGTTCTCTTCAGTCCCACCCCATGGAGATGTGTGGTCTGGTTAAAGAAACGGTTCTAAATACTCCATGCAAAGCCCCTGGAGAGGCAGGAAGGACCAGATAACCTCAGCCAACCTCCCCTTCTATCTTAAAATGCTGTGGGACTCTGAAGTTTCTTTCATGCATTAAAGAAGCTGGAATTAGAGAGATGAAAGCAAAATCTCTGAGCCATAAACGTCAGTCAGACAACAATAGTGATGGATTACACCAACAGCACTTCCAGACTGTGTTTGGATACACGGCTGCAGTCACTTCCCAGAGAAATGAGAAACAGATTCACAGTCACGCTGCAGAATTAAGGCGTGGAAAAACAAGAGATGTTTAAGTATTATATAAAAGCATGTTAGGATGGTTTAGGCTGCCTGTTTTAATGCACAATCTTCTGCACAGTGAAATTGTTCTAGGGCAACAATCCTATAAGCAAGAATAACATCTCGGTTGTAGACCATATCCTCAAAGCTTCTTATCTTACAGTGATTGCATAGAAAATGATGGAATGACTTTAATGTTGAAGGATGACAGTCAGTACTCATTATCTATAGGTTGCAGGCCATCGTTTGCCTTGTTTTGTTGTCATTGTCTTTCATGGGAATTACTTGTCTTCGCCTATAGGTGGAGCACTGTCACAAGCTCAAAATGCTGTTTTGATCAGAGCGGTAGAAAGTTTGTAGGTGTTCTTAATAGCAAATATTTCATTTTTATTTACCATGTGGTTATTAATGTATGTGTACCTGGTACTGAACATATTTTTGGCATTACTTTGTTAGAAATCATATTTCTTTTAATTTAATAATTTCTGAATATACCACCATTTGATAGTATGACCATGAAAATGTATGATACACCATTCTCCAAACTAAAGGTAATGTAAGCTTGGAGAAAGAGAAATATTTTTTTTTCAGTATTGACCAGTAAAAATTCAGTGACACTTTCACCTCACTGAACAGCCATTGTATAATTTTCTTTGTTTGAAGCTTGTGTTTGTTCAGTTAAAGATCCATAATATTTCTAATGTAGCTAAATTCTGAGGTGGTCTTTATATTCTGATGATTAATAATGTGCATGAATTATTCATTTTTATCATAAGATAATGCAATCTGGGAGAATTTGATTAAAATTGTGAAAATTGACCATAGTTGATCCACAATTTGCTTGTATTACTGCAATTGGATTTGTATATGTTTAGGTTATTGGTTTGTTTAGATAATAGGTATGTGGTTTGGCAGCAGTCAGTAGTTCTTTGATGTTTCTCAGTAGGAACAGATCTGAGTTTATTATGCACAAATCTGTCAACACAAACCTGCTGATTTGCAATAATTAGATTTTGGCTCCTAATTCAGATGCGTGAGAAGGTTTAGACATGGTTAACTTGGACAATACAATCGCTTTGCAGTCTTTGTTGAATTGATGAAGTTAATTACCTGGCATGTGGACAAAATTACTGTAGGACATGGAACCAAATTCAAAATGCATGACACAGAGCCACACAAAGTCACCACTCCACTGCATATGCTAATAACTGCAATGCGTCTTTGCTCTCTCTGTGTGTGTGTTTAGGAAAGACCTGGTTTATTAAAAGCCTTAGTAGTATAGCACATATAACTTATATTATTGTATTATATAGCACATTTTCTTGGACATAACTGTCGTTTTTTAACTGTAGAATTATACAGAGGGGCAAGTAAAAGGTAAGCTTGAGGTAACTGTGTATAGGAACTGACCAATCAGGGTGCTTATCACTCATGATGTCGTCAATGGCAGTAGTTCCTTACATGTCTGGCAGCTGCAAGATTTCAGTTTTATTGATTTTTATAATCACAATCAGTCTTTGGCCTGTGTGTGCATACAGTCAGCACAAGATATCCAGAAAAGAGAGTGACGGCTAGTTAAGTCATTCTGTTAAGAATAATATTTCTATTTAGAAGACTTTCTTTGTTACATCTTCATGTCTGTGCGTCTGTGTGTGTGTGTGTGTGTGTGTGTGTGTGTGTGTGTGTGTGTGTGTGTGTGTGTGTGTGTGTGTGTGTGTGTGTGTGTGTGTGTGTGTGTGTGTGTGTGTGTGTGTGTATGTGTGTGTGTGTGTGTGTGTGAGAGTGAGAGATAGAGAAATGTCTGCAATCTGCATTGAATAATATGGCACAGTTGGCCTTCTTATTTTTTTAATTGAAAAATATAAGACACCAGTAAAAAGTTTGCAAAGTTATTCTTAGAAGCAAGTAAAACGGAAACAAAAATACATTTGCATAAGTATCATTTCGTTCTCCCTTCATTTCAAGTTGCTCCAATATGCTGTAACTCTACAACAGCTTGCCCATAACCTGAGCTGATCTTTAACAAATTACACATAACAAAGACACGATTTCACTTGTAAACCCCACAGCAACCAACCATCTCAACACAGAGAAAACTCCCAGTAATGAACAGACACGTGATTATTATGACGTGTTTAAATTGAGTGTGAATCCGAATATTTCTGACTTCTTCTGAAGCTGATAGCATCACCCGTGACAGTGACTGAGGGGTGGCAGCATCACGGCAAGGTGATGGATGTGCTCTGTTCTCCCAGAGCAGCCCGAGCGCCTCCGATCTGTCAGCTCTCAAAAGCCATTACTTACAACATTAGCCTGGCCCCACAGCAGCAGCCACTCAGACACAGAGAGACAGGTAAGCAGGATTCTCCTTACACTGCTCCTGTGGGAGACGGCTGCAGAACGGGAGCAGGTGTGTATGTGTGTGAGCGAGAGAGAAAGAGAGAGAGAGCGTAGACTCCTGTGCGGTAACTGACAGCGCCGCTCGCAACCTGAACGGGCAGCGCGCTATGATGTGTTTTGCTCTCCTGTCTCGACAGAATTTTGTTCAGTGTCATTCAATTCTACCCGCTTTGATTTAATTTGATTCTCCCGGAAAACGCATCATTTCATAAAATGGCGATGACGGCAGGTTCTGTTTAAAATGTAATTGTCTTCCTTATAGTGTTCCATGGCCACATGGTGTAATATGAAATAAAGCCAGTCGATTAAATGGATTACATTAATTTGGGGATAACATAAGTCTTATAGAGATACATTATATTGTTTTATGACTTCTGCTTTGATATTCTCTGTCAATTTATTAAGATAGCTGGACAAACAGGTATCATTGGTTTTAAATCAATATCACATGGGATTAAAACAAAAAAAAATTTATACCTGCTAAGACGCTGTATATCATAGAGAACGGAAATGTTGGTAAATGATTGCTTCACTACAGAAAGAGTACAGAGTCATTTCTAGATTTTCACTTTTCTAGATTTCTTTTCTACATCTAGATATGCAAATTTATATCTACAGTACCCCTCACCATTTTTCTATCTATTTCCCTACAAAAATGTGAGATGTTCAATGTTTCCTGTTAATTTCTCAGACTATACAACTTTCAGACTTTGGGTTAATTAAACGTGTTTGTGGCCTATAGGGTTATAATAGAAGTGCATCCTTGTATCTTTAATCTCATGCTGATACTAAGCAGAGTGAATGAAGGGAACAGATACCAGGATACAAAGGTTAACACTAGTTTACTGCACACTAGCCCTTCTCTTTTTTGCTTAACTGTCTTTTCATCCAATGATTAGAGATCTTTAAAGTTTGGACCACTCATTTCACCTGCTTAGATGTTCAGTAAAGTGTGTCTTTGAGCCACCAATATTCCTTCATGTTTTTTGTTTAATAAAATCTGATCTCTTTTTAATCACACACATTCAGAATATCAAGACAGATTTTCAGGACATAGATGAGATCTAGAGAGAGGCTGATGATGTCCTCTGGTGGGGAGAACATCAGCGCTCTGCGTGCTGGTGTATCTTCAGGGCTTTGCTTTGATGTGCTATTAGTCTGGGAAAGTGCATTAACGCGTTGGGACAGCGAGTCTCCTCAAGTAATACATAGTAATCAGAGCTATGGAAAACCCGGAAGGAGTTTTGTGAAATGAGTCTCATAATCTCCGCTTGACACATGTACACACACATAGGCAGAGATAGTGTGAGAGCCTGTAAAATGTACAGCGGACTTCACAGACAAAACCACAAATGATTTTGAGTTTAGCATTAACTTTATGCTAATAATATGTTTACAAGGTGAACAAAACATTGTTTCTGTCTGGAAGGATTTTAATGTCTTTTTTGAGCAGCAATTTGTTCTTCATATTTGCTCACAGCCTCTTGGAATGTTCTGTGCACTTGCATGACACTCCAGTTTGCTGTCCTGTAACATAGAGTGTAATATTTAAGAACAATAAACTACTATTTAGCATAAACTTGTTCTTTTTATTTGTTTGGTTTAAATAAGAAAAACACAAATCTGAGCTTTAAACTTTTGACATTGTGATTTCAGGGTTTAAAAAAATGCCAACCTTTTGAATTGGCTAAAAACACAAAACGCCTTATATAACATTTAGGTTTTTTTGTACAATTTAAAACTAATTCTGCCATAATGTAGGTGCTGTATGTATTTTTCTTTTTCCAAATGCAGCTTAGGAGGCATTAAACACACTATTTATTGTGATTGAAAATGTATTTCTGCTGTGTTATTGTAGTGTAGCAGCTGAGGAATGGGGTCACCTCCTAAGTGCTATTAAGGACGTTTACACGAGGAAAATCTGTCTATGGAGAATAACATTTCCTATCAGAAGAGCGTGGGGAAGGCGTCGGCCCTCCAAGTGAAATTGTCAGAGATGATAGCAGCGCGTGGCGAAACCATTTAAGGTTAAATCTAGCATACAAAATCCACTTTCATTTGTAATGCTGCTGCTTTCCTGCTCCACCGCAAAAGCGAGTCATTTTGAATTAATCTTTTCTGCTTCCTCTCTCTCCTGCATTCTCAATCACACACACACATGCACACACATCCTCTCTCTTTTTTCCGCATCTGTTTGTGTGTGTATGAGAGAGAGAGTGAAAGAATAAGAATCATAGAAACTCTAAATAGCCCACAAAGTCAGTCAACTGGCCTTTTACTGATTCCTGCCCCTGTGGTGCATCATGGGAATTTTGTTTCCAGCACATCCTGTCAGTTGCTGCAGTATTTGTCATATTAGTTAATCTCTGCTTTTGAGCATGATCATCTTTTTTAAAGAGACATAGGTTTATACATTAGTTCTTGAGACAGAGAGCAACACAGTGACAGCGGGGTCCAAAATTAAGACCCACCAGGCACCAAATGCTTCAGAAACTGTTTTCATACATGGCATGAATCAGAGAGGTGGGAACTCTGTGATGGACATCCATGAATCTGAAACGCTCTCTCTGAATCCCGATCTCTTATCACACTATCAGAGATAAAGCAACAAAGCACTTCTGGCATTCAAACCTGAACTTATTGCATGTGATAATCCTTTCTGAAAGTATATGTTAATAGAAACAAAGTGTGGAGCATAATATCAAATATATAGAGAGTTTGAGGCCTTACTTTGTGGAAGTCATTTGAAATGTAGGTTTTGCTGCATTAATGTGCCAGGCTTTGTTTAGCTCCAGGCTCTTATGTATATCAAGCGTTTCAAGAGGCTTTAATATACGAAGTCTTTCAAGCCCTTAGCATCTATGAACCTGCCGTCAGGTTCTCTAGAGCCCGTCTTCACCGTGTTGAAAATGAACTTCAGACAGTGGTCTGTTTAAAGAGGCACAATCAGGCTACATGCTTTGAATGAAAAGCAATTCAGCAGAGGGTAATTGAAGGCAAATGATAAGCTTGTCTCAGGATTCATTGAGACAAATTTCATTAGGGAGTTTTTTGGAAAGGCCCCTCTAGTGTAACTTGTGTGAAACTTCTGAAGTGTTTATCATGTGCCTTTGTAGATTATTCACTTCTTTTAAAGTAAGCACCTTGTGAATTTGTTTTTTACCTTGTTTTTTTATTTTTCTCTGTTTTATAAGATGAATGAATTTTTATCTTTCTGGAGAGCACTCTCATTCTTTCTTATTCTAAAGTGAGAAACTCAAATAAGTGTGTGTTGTTTTTTGTTCCACTTAATTAAAATAGATAATGATTGAAGAGGAAAACAATGTAATAAAAATGTTAAAACATTTTTTACATGTAGAGACTATACAGAGACACATTAGAGAGAACAGTTTGTTTACAACTGTCTGTTTTGGCCCTTTTGTCATACAGAGTATATAGAGTATATATAGAACTATAGAGTATTCGCAGAATACCTGAGACAGTGAGTAATATATCAATATTAAGAAGGTAATGAATAGTTAAGACCACCGTAGACCTTCAAGACAGCTTGGGTTCTCCTTGTAATGTCATCATATGCTGTATATAAAACTGTGCAGTGAGATATTGAGCCATTAATCAATATGAAAAGTCTCTAGTTCTTTGAGGGATGAAAGAGCTGAAAATCCGTTTTGTTCTGTGCTTTACGCCTCAGAACCTCCCATAAAAAGTCAATGATATTTAGATGTGGTGATTGGAGGCGCTGTGGGGAATTCATCAGGGTGTTCACAAGACCACTCTGGAGAATATGTGGGTGTTATCATACTAGAATATGGAACTGTTATGTGAAAGCATGTGTTTTCACAACAGGGTCCTGTAAAATTGCCTCATGTTCACTGGTCCTTTTACAACCACGCAGAGCAATCTTTGATTTCAGATTCCCATCATGGTTTACAAGCTGACAACAGACGTCATGAGCTGAAGGAATCCTCTGGCTTTCTCCAGATGCAAACTGTGGGAAATGCTACAGCAAATGGTGTGGAAGATGCCCCTTTATACGGTATCACTTTTTTGCATTGCCTTTAGATGCAAAAGGCTTCTGTGGAACAGGAGGGATTACTGTGATTTTTTCTTTTTATACAGATATTTCTGATTCCTGCCCTGTAGAACAAAATTTGCTTTTAGTAAGTCTTATCAGTCTAAATGTTTTTAATTTTGACCGGTGTTGAGTTGCTGCAACTAAGTTAAAAATTGCTTAACATCTTCTAATCCAGGTTTAACTTAAGTTGTAATGGCTTGTAATATAATGCCAAATTGATTAGGGCTGTTAGTTGCTTTACTGTTTTCTGTTTTAAAACACAAACACTTTTTAAGACTGTGCACATTGGCGCTTTGTTAGTTTCTAATAGTCAACACGTATCAAAATATGTTAATTTATGTTAATGATATGTAAGTGTAAAGATGCACTAGATCGTGTGTCTGTGTGTGTCTGTGTGTGCACCTTTCTTCCTGTCCACCACCTCAGTGACCCATATTTGCATAACTAGGTATGGAAATGAGAGATGAACCCTTCTAATGCAAACAAGCTGTTTGTACTCTAAATATTTAACCTGAAATGCTAATTACTAGACCTTTTTAATTGTCAAATACTATTAATTGACAGCAAACCTTATAATGGTCCTCATTGAAGCTGCATTTGTAACTACAATTAAGCACATATTTAACCTCCTTTAGTTCCAGTGCCTGATCTAAACTCCATACAAATTTCATGTGGTGTTTGATTTAGTTAAATGCAGTTAAATATTCCATACACAGAGTAACAGGATGGAAATGAAAGTGACAGGACAATCAGACCAGTCTCAGATGTATAGCTTTGTGTTTGCAGTTCATTTCAGTTTTAATCACATTGTTCCGAGTACATTTCAGAGAATGAAAATTACACAAATTGAGCCCAAACATCAATGATTGCATTGTGTATTCATACTGTTTACATGAGGAAATGTAAAGCGTAAGCCTCCATCAGAGAAGCCAATGGCATTATCTAGAAATGATTGCTTGTGGTGTACCTGTCACATTGCAGATGCGAGTGAGATGAAACCAGACTCTTTTTATCAGCTGTCGTCAGGTTAAAGCAGCACTGGCAGATACTGTAAACTGTAAGTAGCCCTGTCAATGGCCCGCTCCAATGGACATGAGCATATTGATCTTTGACTTTCAGTTAAATATCCCTGGAGGGGGTCTCATGATAGTTGCTCCTGTCTTATTCTCTCTCTCTCTCTCTCTCTCTTTCGCTCGCTTATCACATTACATCCACAAATCAATGCGGCACTGTAGCGCACAACAGGCCGTCTGTAAAACGCTGTTGTGGATTTTGCAGTGCGGAGACGTGGCGCTTCGTCTCTGCTTGGCTGAATTATTTGTGTCCTCAACCACTAAATCATATTGATTAAAGCTTGTCACGGATTTGAAATGAGGTCCTGTGGGGTCACTTGCAGCAGAAATGGCAGTTTATTGGATTACAGGCTTAATTTGATTTTGAGCGACGAGCGTGCATTATAACAGCGCTCCCCCGGAGAGCTCTCCTCTTTACCTGCCTCTTGAACTCTCCAAGCACTTCAGCCAAAAGGAAAAACACATTTCTAAATACTACACACTGCAGGAAACAGGCATTTCTGACATGTGAAGCCTCTTATTCTGCTTAGTGAGATCATTTAGGCAGTATTTGTGTGTGGGGATTGGCTTTTGTGTATGTATGGAATATGACCTCACATTCAGGCTCATAAAACATGCTAACCCAGCTAACGGTTTTAGGTTGTTAGAATGTTTCTGTAATGTTTTCATTAAGCAGCAAAAAGGTTACAATGTTATTTTAAAAGTTCTAGGAACATATGAAATGTCAATTTTTAAATGTTGTTTTAACATTATTGCTTGGTTGTACAAACATTAGTTTAACTTTTTTATTTCTGTAATGTTTTTAAAGGTTCCACTTATAACTTAAGAAAAATGTTTTTGATATATTATATGTTATAACTTACTGCAATTCTTTAGTAGAACTTTTAAGGAATGTTACCCAGCGTTCTGAGAACATTCCCTGTTAGCTGGGAAATAATATCTTAATACAAATATAATAAAGGGAAGAGCTTGTTCAGGTGTATGGCTGCTAGGTTGTAAGTGCCAAAGGAAGTGACCTCATCATCAGTCCTTTTGTTAAGGACTCCCGCTCATGCATACATTCATACATATCACACAGCAAACAACATACTAAAATTCACATATTAAAATAAGTTTAATGTGCCTACTAAGTAATGCATAAACAGTATGTTGAAACCGCTGCCCCTTCCCATCATGCACCACACAAACAATTACCCTCTCAACACAATCCGTCTGTCTGGTGCACATGTAGCTACCGCAGGTGTCTAATGGCACTGTATAGATCCTGGTCAAAAAAAATAAAATAAAGAAAAGAAAATCATTTGGAGAAGAGCAGCACAGCTTCAGTTTATTATTCCAGCCTAAAATCTCATTAAGCGTGACATTGAGGATTAGTTCAGAAAGAAGCGGCAGAGAGCGAAGTCTCCCGCAAATAGCTGTGAGGAGCGTTGCGCTGGCTTTTGTTTGCCATCATTAATTCCGCGCTGTGGTGGCTAAGAGGAAGGCCCGAATCACTGATCAGAGGAGGCCTTCCGAATATGACAGCAGGACAGGTGCCTTCTCTCTCTCTCTCCCTCTCCTCATGCGCTAGGTTTTCCTCTTTCCGTCTTGCTGCGTCTGTGTTCTCCTCTCTCGCTTTCTCGGCTCTTAATTGGGGTGATTGGGCGGCGGGGCCATCTGCGATGCTGACAAAGGGAAGCCTGCTTTGATTTATGAAGCCTCAGGCCACAGTAGTCTCAAGATTTCCACAGTAAATATAAGCGCTCCACAGCGGAGCTGCCTCAAGAATATCTGCATTGCTCAGAAAGAGAACCACATTAGGTTTCTCCTTGGGAATACTGTTCGGATGATGTTAGAGTTTTACTGTTGTATTTTGAGGGGTAAGAAACCACAGTTTTCACTTTTGTGGTATTTCAGTTTATTTCAGCATTATAAGTCCAATTATAATGTTAGTGAGTGTTTCTTAAAGCAAAAATAGAATGATTTATAAATGACCAATATTATGCGCTTCTACAGTATTTTATTAACCTAAATTTTCTTGCAGTGCAAGTATAAAACTTTGACGTTGTTTCCTCTCTCTCTAACCCCTTGAATTGAACTAATTTTGCTACTGTGCTTTTAAATCTTTGGGCAAGCTGAGGAGACATCTTTGTATTGTTACAAATAGAATATGTCTACATAGTACACTGTAATCCAATTTTCCATGATCTGTGTCCTTTTTTATTCATAAAGCTTTGGCTAATGTATGTACGATGTGTGCATATGTTGTAGTTATTAGCTGTTAAAGTTGTTTAAAAGGAATTTTCTACAATGCCAAGCTAAAACAATCTTGTTTGTTATTATTCTAAATTGGGTGTTTTACAATTACAGTAGAGCAGTGAATGATAAAAATGCATCTTTAACTGACCATCTTGGTCATGTTAATGAAGTAACACAGACTGTTAATGATGTCTGTTGTCTGATGTTATACCTACTTGACAGTTTGTCAGGGGAGCCCATCTTCTTTGTTACAAACACAGTCGCTGTTAAACACAACAAGCATGACAACCTGCTTTAATGGGGCATCTAACAGCCTTCTTATGACACCATTAAGCAGTTCTAGTACATGGTCACAGCCTGATATACCAGAACTGCTTAGCAGCTGTCCAGCTCGTACCACAATCCTCTCGTGTCTCTGCCCCAGTGGCCCATCTTAAAGCACGGTGCTTAGTTATGTCGCTAATGGGGCCGTGCAATGCTTCCAACCCCAGCAAACCAAATGCACACAGCAGGCAATGAGAGAGTTAGCAGAGCCTGTGAATGCTTTGTTAGCAGAAGTTGATTCTTTGAAATCTGTCTTCATTTTTGTCTCTCTCCTCTGTATTTCTCTCAGGGCAGGACGCAGCACGGGGAACCTTGTTTAAACGTCTAGGTTATGGGTGGAAGGAAATGGCTTAAAGCGAGGAGATTTGCACCATTTTATCTCATCTTCCAGGCTGTAAATGTTGTTTGGGAGGTTTAACCGTAATGATACGCTGAGCGCTTTATGGCATATTGTTTTGCACGGTGGAAGCTTTGGCCTCGACTTGGAGGTTTTATTGATAAGGGCTGTATTACCCAGAACCGGTATGTCAGGCAGATATTATGATCCTTTATAGTTTTTTCTTTTTGTAATTCTGCTTTCACTATATTTCTTAGTGCAATGTAGGTACAATGTGAGCTCAGGGTCACAGTTGACGTTGTTATTTATTTACACAGGTTTATATCTGCTCATTCCGTTACCATTGTTACTTTACAGACACTGGTATCACCACTGGTGTCCCTCTGTCTATCTACATTTTCATAATGCTCATTTTTCATTTAGTTTTCTCTGTTATTTAGTTAAAGCTTTAGTTATTTTAGCTAAAGCCTCTGCAGGCTGTAACTTTAAAGTGTAGTTTTAAGTGTTTACCTCACAGGATTTACAGAAGTGGACAATATTCATTGTAATGTTTATCTCGACAGCACTGGAAATGTAATCAATATGTCAATATATCTGTAGCTAAGACTTTAGTTGACATATTGATGCATATTCTTAACTTAATTAATGCAAATTAACATTCAAATGGGAACACAAATGTGTGACAATAATGTAATAGCATTTTTGACTTAGTAATTATTCCATTTAATCTGCCATTATTAATTGTGACCAAAATCTTGCTCTTTATGCTAGACAAGCGTCCTGTGCTTTGGTACAGCAGTCGTGTTGTCATTCTTCAAGGTTAAATACGGTCAGTGGTGTTGAACTGTTCACTACATTTGTAATTCAACATTTTGCAGTGTGTAATTTTCAATTATAATTTGTCACACATCTATAAACAATGAGTGGCTAAAAGTCCCAAGGATAAGATATGTGGCAAGTTGTTTGCAATTAATTTGAGCATCGGTTATGTGTGTTTTAATCACTATTGAAGAGTATTCACTTCAAGCACTAATCGACATGATGTTGTTCATTTATGTATTTTATATTTATGTGTTAATATCTGTGATCCGTGCTGGCAAAATGAGTTGGAATGTGCACAGGCTAATTATGAGCTACAGGCAAATCAAGTGAAAAATATTAATTTTGATGTAATTTAAAGTTTTCACAAAAATAGTTCATTAAGCCTCAAAGCCTTTTAAAGTCTGGATTTCCAAACGCTCCAAATAACAGTAAATCATCTATAATCATAATCTGGACCTGAAAAAATTGTAATTTTTTTGCTTTGGACAGGCGTAACGCAAACATTTTTGTCTGATTCCAACAAATAATTTTTTTTTTAATGTTTAATGGAAAATATGAATCAAAATGAGAACAAATTTTAGAAAATTTGCTTTTGGCAGCATGGGTCACAATTATTATTATCATATTAAGCAGTCTGTCCTGTATTACTTGCATTAACAATATTTGCTACAGCTTTTAAATACTTACAAGTTTGGTACCAGTATCATGCAGAAGTTTAAAGACCAAGCAGGAAATTGTAAAAGTAGACAGACTCATTAATATCCATACCATGCCCAGAAACTCATGTCCACACGCTGCTCCTGCTGACCTGATGCAGTGTAGTGCCTGGGGGAGCCCAGCTGTTTGCGCCCGGCTGGCCGGCTGTCAGCGGGTGAGGTGGGAAGGGCTTGGCCGTGCTTCCCCCCGAATGAGTTTACCAGATGCACTGTTGCCTCAGGTGAGTGCTGCAGCTGGCTTCATAAAGCTCCAGCAGTCGAGCTGGAACCGAGCCCGTCGTGGCAAGACGGACCGGACAGACTGAGGCTTACGTTCAGACATCCGCTGCGTGTACAGGTTTAATGCCCAGGAGAACTGACTCCAGGCCAGAGTAAAACTGTCTGTGAGTGAGCATTTTGCTCAAGTTTGCCAAAGGTGGATAGACATAAAATGACAGTGTAGCAGTTCTGCAGCTGTTTGGTCAATATTTTCCGACCTTTATGTTGTTCCTAAGCTTTTCCTAAGCAAAACATTTTAAGGGTTTTATAGAGTTTTTGATAATCTTCATGCAGTTATTTTTTTTTGACTATTTATAGTGGCCACATCTGTGAAGCTCTAAAAAGCCTCATAAAAATTATCTGGCTTTTGTGCTACATTCCAAGCTTTATAATAACTTTATGTGAGAAAATATCACTAACAAAACAACACCAAAAACTTGTTTACAATTTAGGTGTGTCTGTGCAGTCATGCTGCAGTATATTTTATAGTATTGATAAATATTGGATGATGAATGCATACACAGCAATGCAGGTTTTTCCCTCACCATTTGGTTAAAACAAGCTCTGCTAGCCACACTACAAAGATTCATTTATCAATGTGAGTGTCCTCCCATTCGGTCAAGCTGCAGTGAATTTCACACCAAATAACTTCTTGAAACTTGCTCAGCCTTGGGATGTTTGATTTTGCCCTCACAGCAATTAGCCTTTAATAAATAATAACTCTGTCTTTAATCTTGCTCATAGAGCAAAACATATTACTTTTCCTTTAGTGTGGGGCCAGACCTGACTGCTCTTTTACTCGGTACATGAGAAAGAGTAATTGATCTGCATTAGTTGCCCGAGAAACATATTTAAACTCCCTCCTCCAGGCTCTTAATCATAATGAAGTGTGTGTGTTGTCTTCAGGTAAAGGTGCACATTAAGGAACGCCTCCATGCTTGGCTGTAAGGATTTTATTACCTGCTGTATGTTTTGTTTATGCTTTAATTTTGTTTTAATAAATTTAATGTGAGTTTAGAATTTTTAGAATGAGAATTTTAAAGTGAATTTTTAGGTGAAACTTCTCCTTATTTGCATTTTGAAACACTCCTGAAGTCAGCTATCGATTACCTTTCAGTTCTGCAATGTGAAATCTTTAAGTAAGTCGCACTCCCTCAGTCGTGTTTAAAGCAAACCTGGGTCGCCCCTACGCTCGCACGTGCTGTGAGGCAATTCTGTCCAACGGGTCAGCGTGATTGGTAGCGAGACCTTATTTTCTAACTATCGATCCCAGGGGTAACCCTCCAGATGCAAAACCACCGCAAGACGGATCTGCTGTCAGGTCTTACAGTAGAAATCAGGCAATCAATGTCACGTAGCTCCGCCAGACCCTGTATGAACCTAATTCTACTCATCGACGCTAAATGGAGAAAACCCAGTGGCTCATCAATCATCAATTCAGGAGCACTGGCTGGTTAATAGTCTGCTCTTTACTCAAAGAATACTTGCTGTTATAATCAGGGAGAGCGGGCAGAGGTCTCCGTCCTGACCGCACATTGAGGAGCTGTGGGGAGGAGTAGAGGGACAATGGCATTGTGAGTTTGATAGTTGTATCATTTTTCTTGTTTGCCACGCTCCGTTCAATTTCCCAGAAGTCTCCTGTCAGCTACCGCTGTTTCAAATTAAAGCTTGCGGGCTGGATCGATTATCTTTGCCCCCCATCCTAAGACATTTGATTTGCCATTCAGTTGAGTGGTCAATATCTCTTCAATCAAAGAGTGATATCTACTTAATTCTTCTTCTCTGTCATGCAGCAGAGAAGACTGAAATGCTTGTTTGTTTAATGTGCCATTATGTACCTCTTTATAGCTAAAGCATAAAATAACATAATCTTTATTTGCTTTTAGGTTTCAAGTGCCCACGGTTCAATTCCAGGAAAGTCTGAACTGCTCAAATCAGGGAGCCCCAAGTCAACATTAAAGCACATATGGACAGAAAGCAGTAAGGACTTGTCCATCAGTCGGCTTCTGTCACAGACTCTGCACGGGAAGGAAAACGCAACAGCCCTGGACCTGCACTATGACACACCAGAGCCTTACTCTGAGCAGGACCTGTGGGACTGGCTGAGGAACACCACTGACTTGCAGGACTCCAGACCAAGAGCCAAACGGCGGCCCATGGTCAAGACTGGCAAGTTCAAGAAAATGTTTGGCTGGGGAGATTTCCACTCCAACATCAAAACGGTCAAGCTCAATCTTCTGATCACGGGAAAGATCGTCGACCATGGCAACGGTACCTTCAGCGTTTACTTCCGTCACAACTCAACAGGCCAGGGTAATGTGTCTGTCAGTCTGGTTCCACCCACCAAAATCGTAGAGTTTGATTTGACGGCGCAGCAGTCAGTCATCGATGCCAAGGATTCCAAATCCTTCAACTGCCGTATTGAATATGAGAAGGTTGAGAGGGGCTCCAAGAACACGCTCTGCAACTTCGACCCATCCAAGACATGTTATCAGGAGCAGACGCAGAGCCACGTCTCCTGGCTCTGCTCAAAGCCCTTCAAAGTTATTTGCATTTACATCTCCTTCTACAGCACCGACTACAAGCTAGTGCAGAAAGTCTGCCCAGATTATAACTACCACAGCGATACTCCTTATTTCCCGTCTGGCTGATGGTCGCTGCTGATGCCCACAGGAGAAGGACAACAACAAGCAAAGGATGGCTCTCTCCCCATCCACAACAAATACACATCCCCGTACAGTTCTTACCATGTTCACATGGCCTGGATCATATCAAACAAACTTGAAACAAAAAAGAATTTATTTAGGCTATTTGCACAGTATCAATTTACATTTGAGGGCATAATGTCGTGCTTTTATATCTGTTTGGAATCATTTAATTTATGGCACTATTATTGTTATAAATTTAATTATAGTTAATTTATTGTTTATGTGTTAATGGTTTTAGGCTGTTGTTTTACCACTGGGCTGTTGCTTATATGACCGTTGATGGTGTAGCTGATTTTGACATTTTGTCCTGTAGTTTTCAGTTTTACTTTAAATCGTCTTGTCTTGCAAGTGCTTGATTTCTGAGAAAATATGTTGAATTAGTTTATTTATATAAGTAATGTGTTTCTTAGAACAGTCAAGAGGCCACAAAAGTGTAGATATGACTTTTTTTGTTTAGACAGTAGTTCGCCTCAAAGCTGTGGGAGAATTTGCAATCAGAATTTTAATGTTTCCTCCCCACCAACTTTTAAACAGCCCTGGACGCCACACGTTCCTGAATTATTTCTCCCAGATAAAAGCCCGAGTGAGACCCAAAGACAAGGCAAAATATTTATGATGGTGAGAGTGGCTTTGTTCTGCTGGTTATGAGCAGGCCTTAACTACAGGCATGTTTTCTACCTAATAAAAAAAAGCTGTACTGTAATAATTTTGGATCTTTCAGCCCAAGATGTCTCCTGTAGTTTAATAAGATCCAGGAATGGTTGGTGGACTTGCTCATTGTCACTTATAATACACTGTAATGTAATGAATTCTATATCCTAGAGCCTAATTTGTATGAATGGTTTGTATTGTATATAGTTGATCCTGACAGAGCTGCTTCTGTATATGCCTTCATTCAATGTCTGTTTACCCAGATCTCTCTCTCTCTCTCTCTGGCTCTCTCACTCACTCTCCCTCCCTCCCATCCCATATATGCTTGTTCTTGGTTCTCGGACAAAGACACTGATGTTGCTGATGTAGATGTAAACTTTCATGAAATCCATGCTCGTGTACAGGGGCTGTAAAACTGTCAGAAATATATATTAGAAGTACTTATCATCTGTATGATCATGTTTACTTTCAGGGGAACAAGGGAATGGAGATGTACAAATGAATAAAAGACTGAAAGTTTTATCAGGTGAATGTTTTGTTATTGTGAGTTATTCAAACTCCATTGGAATATGAATTGAATATGAATTGTCAGTACCAGGTTCAGTATAAGTAACTTTATATATAATTTTTGCTAAACTGCTAAAATGTGTTTGGGGCATCTTAAAAAAAAATATATAGAATTTCAAAATGTGAAGGAAATATAAATATAATAAACTATTAAAGCTAAATGTCAAATGACCTAACATAAGAGTAAAGCGCTATACATCTCATTTGCAGATTCTAGTGCTCTACATATTCTTCTGAGAAATCCCAGCTGTAGAAAAACGTGCCTGACATTTATTCTTAACAAGGTCCCTGATCGCTTCAGTCTGACCTAAACGGTTTAAGTGGGGTATTTTTGCACGGAACATATTGTGAGCCTGTCATAATGTAATGCAGGCTTTTCAAACAGACTGTTGGGACAGTCTAAAATATATCAGACCCTGCAGCAAACTGTGTGTGAGCATTTCACACAGTGTTGCCAACTATTTTAAATGGAAAGAAGCTAAACTTTCTAAGCCTGCTCAAAAAGTTGCTAAATGTCACCAGATGATGTCACATGCTAATTTGCATATTCATTATGTAACCATGCCACAACTGTTTCATAGGCAACACAGACTGATTTTACATGCAAAAAGACCTGCTCATTTTAAGGAAAAAGGTGAGAAAATGGTAAAAATAGATTTATGATTAAGCTTGACTAATATTATAAGTAGACCTAAGGGATGATAATAAAGTAGGCAATGATCCATTTAAAATATATCATACCTTTTTACACTTCCAAAAATTCATTTTTATATCTTTTAAAATAGTATGTTTTTGTGTTACAAAAGCCAGATTTATTCATGCCCAACATTTAACCCAAGAGCCCATATTTTGGTAATGTCACTGCGGAGAAGTATTTAGCATTTTCCAGTGTCAGGAAATATAGTGGCTGGGAATACAGTCCCATAGTGTTGCTTTCAAAAGCACGGACTGACACTGAATATTCCAATGCAGCCGTTAGGATCAGCAGTGTGCTTTAAAGTGATTAAGGCCTCCGGCGGGAACAATCCACTGAGTTAAACTGGCTCACAACTTATCAGTAATTAAAAAGGGCGCTAGGTTTGTGTGTTCATCGCTTGTCCACAGGGGTTTTTCAGACAGACTCATTTAGGAGCTGTCTGAAGTTTGCCTTAAATTGCCTTATTTTAATCAGTCTACAAGATGAGGCTGTGCACTGTTAGAGCTTAGTTTGTCAAAATTCACATTTAAATGCTTCAAATTAGATTTAAAAATTTGGTTTTCACTGATATGAGGGGTCTCTCCTAAGTCTATCTGTTCACAAATGGTTACATAACAGGGTCTAAAATGCTGTGTAATCCATTCAGTCAAATCTACATTTTTTTCTACTTTCTTGTTCTACAGGGTCACAAGGAGGAAATTTGCTCAAAATGGATTCAGCTTTTACCAGGTGTAAACAGTGTCCTACCAAGACTCTGGATCACATAGTTATGCTCTTTTCTAATCTGATACTTTTTAAATTATCATTTCTAAATGATCTCATGTGTTACCTCAAATGATAAACATAATCCATTATATTATGCAAAATAACAGAAAATAAATTAAATGTTCAGTAGGATTGCAAAAAATAAAGAAAAAACTATTAAAGATAATGTTCTTAACTTGTCTGGTCCATTAGCAGCCCTCTACCTGTGCAGGAGTTAGAAACAGAACCGTATTCGTCCCTCTAGTCAGAACTCTTCGATCTCTATAACACAACCTCCCGGCACAATTGTAATTAAGTGACAGAATAACCAACCGAGTATTTATTCAATTCTAACGTCACATCTTCTCTGAACATCCCTGTTTCCTTTTCATAGAGAGGCCTGACTATCATGTGCATTTAATTCAGATGTTGCTCGATACAGATTATGTGCTAAACACCTTCATGATAAATAGCTTTAATACCGCCAGATCAGATTTAGTAGCTTTCTTTCACTGCTTAGCACTTCATAGCCGTCCCAGGAGGGACAATGCATGCCTTATAGTCAGGGAAATACTGAACAATGGGTTTTGGTCTCTTGCCCAACATTAAGCCATCCCAGCCAATCCCATCCCACTCCGAGCTCTGCTTTTGCCTCCACAGAATTTCTGTTTTAATCAGAAGCGGAATGGAACAGGACCCCGTGTGCCTCTGGGATATTTTTCCATTAACCATTCTGACACATGACTGACTGTGGGGGATTATTGGTTTTTGAAGAACTATTAACAGCTGTACATTTGCATTTTAATACAGTTCTCCTCCACTACTAATGCAATTTTGGTTTGCAGCTTTGTTGCCGCCTTGTTCCTGGAGCAATTCAGGGTAACAGCAAAAAGGCCCTCCGGCTTTAATCATTTTAATTGCCATGAAAAATTTGTTTTCATTAATCACTCCTGAATCTTTGCTGCTGTGAGAGAGAAAACGCCATTACTGCTGCTTCTTAAAATTGTTACTTATCGTGTCTTCAAAGTTTTCCACAGCGGTGGTCAACCCCCACACCCCCCCCCCTCTGATTTTTAAGTCCCTGTAGGGGGCACCTTAGGGTCAAACTAGTTTTGTTGTGTTTTGTGAAATATGGGATGCTAACATAAAATTTATACTTGTAATATACATGTCCTGCACTGAATATGAATAACTCTTTCGTTTTTCAGCCTTTAAAGATAAAACATTTTTAGCACAATTTCCGTCTCCATGCTCCTAATGACGAATCAAAACACACATTTTGTGGCTGGAAACACACTCAAGGTGCTCGGCTAAAACACGTCCCCTGCTTTCATTGCAACACTGCAGGTCATCTGTGTGCACTTTGTGTGCATTTACAGCTTATTCAGATGTAACATTTCCTTTGATTTTTACGCAAGGAGGTGAGGGAGCGGCCCAGGCTGGGTCTGTGGAGAGATGGTAACCTTTGCTAAAGCACCTCCATTATCATTTCTGCATGCTGTCTGGATTCATCTCCCTCTCCTGCAGGCAGAAGGTTAGCACGCCACATTAGGCATTATGCATGACAGTGTCATTTGAGACACAATGCAACATTTTCCTACAGTTTCAAACACCACTGATATCTCCACCTTTGTTTCAGGCACGTTCTGCTTCTGACTGCATTGTGCTACACCCATCAGTGTCACTAAAGGTTTGGCAGAAAGTATTGCATTATAAAACATATGATCATTTTTTATATGTATCAGATTTTATTTATTAATACAATGTGTTATTCTGTTTTTTAATAATACTGACATTATTGGTTGACCAGAAAATCAGTTGCCCAGAACGTTAAACAAGCTCACAGAAGTTTGTATCATTGCACACACATACATTTATTTCCATTACTAATTAATTCAATTTTAATTTAGTTTTTCCAAAACAACAATTAAGAAACAAAAAATAAAGTGGTCCAACTCCTCCCAATGTTTAGGAATACAAGAAAGAAACTTAGTGGAAATAAGACTCAACCTGAGAAGCCCTCCTTCTTTCCATCCTGTTTTCCAACACGTCCAGCCATATGGGTCATTTGTTTTATTAAAATGTTCAAATGTAGCTGCAAAACTAATATCAACAAAGTTTTACAAAACAGTTCTTTATTAAAGTAAGATTTCAATCACTTCAAGAGTGCATAGACATTGTTTTCATGGATAACTGGTCCATTATGCAAATATTAGCTCTGTATCTTTGCCAGATGACTGCATTTGTCTTCTTCACAGCTCATTCTCTGGATTAAAGTTAATGAAGTGGTCCAGCGGGAAAAGGCCACTTCACTCTGAACTACAGTGTGATCAAAGAGGAAAAATGTGAGAGAAATGAGTGTCATTATTTTTGCTGTGTATCTGTGTTAATTAAGGTTACACAGCCGCAGATTAATGACAATATGTTAAGTGACATCACCTATTCTGTAGCATCAGATACATGTATGGTTTGGCTAGCTTAACTACTTTTAAATTCATCAATAAGCTACAGTTTAAAAACCTGTTTAAAAACCTTCACAGAAGCTGTGCAGTGAAAAGGTAACATTGGCAAATTTTATGTATACACAGTTAATATAACCTCAAGTGTTACTTGACCTCTGTATTTACCCAGAGAGAAGGTGAGTGACTGGGCCTTCACAGTTATATAGAAAGTATATAATGCATTATGATAGATGGAATAATAAAAAGAGAGAAATACTATCCAGTTATTATCGGCCTCCCTCACCATGAGTAAACATAAATATTAATAAAACACATGACTCAACAAAGCCCTTTTGTACCTGGGCTTGTTATGTTTGTCACTGATAAACAAAGCAAGGTGAGTCTGGCATTGAGGAGTATTGAAAAGAGGTAAACAAAAACGAGAGAGAGAGAGAGAGAGAGAGAGAGAGAGAGGGACATGCAGTATAAGTAAACTGTTTGGATTTGTGGAGCCCCATCCCATACCCACCCTTAATAAGATTAATGTAGCCCCCAGCCATGTTGTTCCGCCTGGCAGAGGATCAATCGAATAAAGGCAAGAGCATATTAAAAGGATTATAGATTAGCAATTAGATGTCTTTTGACTGGGGGAAAAGATACTCATTGTGGTATATGAAATATGGTATATGAAATGAGTTACGGCTCTATATTTTTTACCCTCGTCCAAATGAGCAGTTCAGAGGTAAGCTGGCTAACGCTGAAGAAGAAAAGAGAGATAGAGGACTGGAGGAGTGGCGGGCTATGATTCTGTACCTCTGATCAGATGGACACTTCAGACAAGTAAGAGGAAATGACAAGCATGGCTTTCACTGGTGGTCTGATTGTACTGTAGATGATCTGCAGCCATCTTGGAATGACATTCCAATCATTAGTAGTTAAGTCAGGCTGAATCACCGCCAGACTGAAGATCCATATCTTTTTTAAGCCGGTATGAACGTATTAATAAGCTTCCTCTCATATTATATTAACTGCTGCAAGAGAACACATCTCTTTTTTGCCTACCTGTGTGTGTTCCTATCTGATTATTTTCAGTGTGGCTGCCTTTCTGGTGACACATCAAGTAGTCACGGCTGATCGTGAGGGCCTGTCAATCATTCCAGTATGATAACACATGATAGACTTTCTCATGCTGAAACACATCCAGCAACTTATTCTTGGTTGTTTTGACTTTTGCTCCATCCGTTGACTTCACAAAATACTGCTGTAGATAACTAGTGTGGTGGGAAGTGGACTGTGTCCAATGTATATCGATTTATGGCCTATATCCCTTCAATCCCACCACCCCATCCCCTATTTTAGTAGTGGTGTAGAATGCAGCATGCAAGTATGTCCACTAACAAATGGACTACTTCATTGGTTGTGACAGCTCCATTGGGTTTGATGGACAGGAACTAATTTCTCCATCATACGCAAATAAAAACAAAAAGAATGAGACTGCATAAGTTGCTTATTAGATCCAGGTGTTGAGCAAACCCTATAAATGCTAATATTCCCCATTTCTGGCTTCTGTTTTTGGCTCCTTCTGTGACAGAACTGAAATTTCTCAGATTTCTAGTGCTGTGTGTGGGACAGGTTGCAAAAGGACCAGTGTACTTAAAAAGATTCAATTAAAGATAAATGGATTTGTTGGCTGTCTAATTTTAATTATAGAGCTACAAAGAGAGCCACATACTGCTTTGTGCACTTGCAAATTCTGGCTGTGTTAAGAGTAGATTATGTATTTTGTTAGGCTTGACTAGTGATAACATAATTAGGCAATGTAATTACGGTTTCCCCTTAAAGCCTCTCATTTGTGGGCTTTATATTAATTTAACATAGGTGCATTAAAACAAATAATCTTCTATCAAAACATTTAATTCATGCAGTGCAACTTTTGTGCCGTATTACATTATATAACTGGCAATTCTGATCCTGAATACTGATTGGTCAAGGCCAATGGGGGTCGTATATTATGTATGTTATTTAATCTATTTTTCAGTAGCTTATTTTAGTGAACTGGCCAATCACAACGAGTCCCCAAATGACGTCACCTTATTTGCTTCAAACCAAAACGCCAAGACATAATATTATTTCTTGAAATAAAAGTTTGTAGTTAAACTTTCTTTGTGCTTGTATTTTGTACTCACGTCATGAATAATTAATCCTATACGATATAATAATAATAATAGTAATAATAATAATAAAACCAATAAGCTATTGCGTCACTGTACTGCGTCTTTAAATCAGCTGTTGGAAACAGGAAGACGCTTCTTTACATTGTCAATGAAATATCGAAGATCGTAAACAACTAAAACAAGGGCCAGTGGATTTAACAGTGGATTATAATGTGGGTGAGTAGCTACTATGGGGTCATTTATTATTTGGTGTTTGTATCGGCAGCAGGTTGTAGATTAAGGTTGTTTTAGTTGTTGTTTTTGTCAGATGGTTTGAGTTGGACATGCTGTTAATAATCAATACATTTTTCCGTGTGATCTAAATAGTTTTTCTAGCTATTTGTACGCATACGTTAGATCCAGATCCTCCGGCGATTGGTAGTGAAACTGACAAAACGTTTGCAGTGTCGCCAACTTTTTAAAATGAGTTAAAATCGGCTTAAAAAGTTTTAAATAAAAACACTGAAGTCATATGACGTGACCCATAATTTGCAGATTCATGACGATAAAGTTTTATTACGTCTTTTAAAGGCGGTGTGAAAAGTCGCAAAGTTGGCAGCACTGAAGTTTGCGACAGTATTACGGCAGGTGGACGACTTCCGTCGGTGGTCAAACTCATAATAAAGCTCTTTTATTAACACATGCTTAAAGGATGTTAATGTTAACAAACGGAACATTTCTGTACAATATTTCCAGGAAGGATTGACATTGTTTTTAAAAGGTGTTGTAATGTCATATGTCATTCCTCCTGGATATGTACTGGTAATGGGGGTTGCAAACACGTGGTATTGTAGTGGTGTTTTTCTGGTACCATGTTGATTGTATAGGCAATATATGGTGTCCCTTTAGTCAATATACGCAGCTCAGGCCATAATGTACTGCGCTTTTCTCTTTATGTAAGTGGCCCGTTAAAGTGTATCTACAGCACATCCTAGCATGCATGGCTGTCAGTGTCGTACAGGAGACTGTAAAGAACTTCAGTGTCATGTTATCATGTGTAAAGCCTTGTACTTAAGCCCTGTCACCTGTAATGAACATCAATAGAGAGCAGCCACACATTATTCTCTCTCTCTCTCTCTCTCTCTCTCTCTCTCTCTCTCTCTCTCTATGCCTCCCTCTGTCGTTCACTAAGGGGACAGTCAACACTGAGAGGGGATGTTTGGTAACTGATTCCTTTGAGTCCAGAAATTGTTATTTTTCACATTACATTCACACCTTTCACTTGCCATTTTATTTAGTATCTGTTTGATGGAAATGGCCTGTCAGCCGTGTCAGATAGTTACGCAAAGATTGATTTCCTCAATCTAGAAACATTCTCCTCTGGATTCTGACACTTAGTGGCAGAGATTGATCTGCTGTAATTACTGAATCAGTACAATGAGGTTATGAGCGGAGCAATGAATTTCCCCAAAGCTTTCAGTGGAGTGACATTATCTGCAAGGCATTTTTGTCTCTTTAGTTAGTTAGGATTTTTTCTTTTTGTTAGCAGTGTACACCTGGTGTAGCAAAAGTCCTCCTGGTGCCACCTGGGGTTAAGTTTTTTAACCCCTTTCTCAGGGGTACAAAGGTGAACCGTGAACTTAATAGCTCTCCAAATAATTTATTTGTCTTTTCAGAGTCACACACAATGTTTGGGTCACTAGTCCAGAGCTTTTACAACAAGTTACCAAGACATATTTTGAAAGTTAAAATACAATAAAATAAATATAATAAAATACAATAAATAAACATAAATAGAATACATGCATAACAAAATATGGGTGTATGTAATTGATATATGGGTGTATGTAATTGAAGCATAAATAGAATCTCCATCATACTGTTATTTTATATGCATTTTATTTATTGTATTATTGCCATCATACTATATGCATCATGCAAAGTGAAGATAATGGCTTTGTTACCCAGAGGTATGTTTGAGAGATAGTTAAGACATTTTATACCAGTACGCAACATTTAACAGCTGCTATTTGGTCCAAGTTGTCTTGTAAGATTTGGTTTTGTGTTATTTACACAAAACCAATTTATTATTATTTTGCAGCTATGCAACCTTAATAATTTTTAAATGTTAACTGGCATTAACTGCTTGCTAAGAATGCATTCCAGTGCAGAATCAGTGTTGTGCCATTTTTTGTTGTTTTGATATTTGGGACAGCGCTTGCGTTACTTCAGGGGTAGATTTCATTATTGCAGTAACTTGTGGACATTAAAATCCAATGAGAAGCAGAAGGGAGAACATTAGTTTATTAAAATGTTGCTCCATTGGCGGCCCATAATGGCTTCTGTGCTTCATTTTTTAGCAGATAACGATATAATGCCTTTCTACCTATTTGTGCCCAGAGGAGATTCTTTTGCATAATGAAAACATTTCATCTGCTTTGCTTTCCTTGAGCTTTGTCACTGGGGAGAAAACCTGCATGTAATATCAATGTGGCCAGGTAACTACGACCATAGTGCTTGTAATTCCAAAGGTTCATTAACTTTCCCCAGTCTCTGCGGTTATGGGATATTTCACATTAAGAAAATTTATACTTTCTTAAAATTAATACAATTGGCTGGAGACCAGTGTAATTAAAGTGAGAGGACCACTGGCAGGTGGGTTAAAGCTTATCTTAATGTCTTGTGTATGTGTATTTCACACGGCTATGTAAGAAACCTTATGATCGCTATTGGAAAGTGAAACGCGTGTGTTTGCAGGGTAAAACCCACCCAGGGAGTTTAGCTCAGTCTAGCTTCAGCACATCAATTTCCGATTAAGTGTCAGCGAAACTTTAATCAGCAATGCGCGATTATGACTCTTTAAATGGCAGCAATGCATTCACTATCATTCATAACTAATAAGGAAAACTGACTTTAGCTGTGCAGTCTGATGCAATGGTGCAGTAATTTTATATGTTATATGTGGTGTATTTATAACTCGGCTCTCCTGTAAAGGTAATAAAATAATATGTCTGAAGTTATATAACTTCCAACTACTGGAATGTATAATATATAGCTTTAACAATGCTTTGCTACAGCTGTTGGTTTAACAAGCACACACCTAATGCTGCTAAGAGCACAGCAACGAGTGTTTGTGGCCTTTTAAATTATAATAGACACATCAAAATTATCTATAGCTTCATAATTCAGCACTGTGATAACAAGAAAATTAATTTACAGATTTTTGTCAACCAGTACAAGTAAATCTTTAAGGCTCATCTGTATAGCACTTATCTCCTTAAGCAGTGCCACGGGAGTGTGTGTGCATGCCTATTAATAATGTGATAACTGCTTTTAAAGTAGTGCGTCTTAAAAGTTATTAAATTATGTTTTTACTGTTATGATTATGTGGCCTTATCTTGCATCTCCACATCAAACCGCAGCAACATGTTTCAAAGGGCCATAGCTAAAAATCTCAGCATGCTAACAGGGTCTTTTGCCACGTTACAGTCCACACACCCACACACTTGCATGCACTTCGGCTTTGCTTGCGAATGTGAACACACTAGCCTTTTTCTTCAGTGCTTGGTGCGGTTAATTGGATATTGCAAAGCCAAAGTTATTGTGGCAAAGCGGTTTTAGTACAGGGTGGCAGTGCACTGTGCTGGAGATGAGTGGATTGCTGAGAAACAGGCCTACAGAAGGCTTTGGCTCCGTCTCTGTTGGTTACAGGATGAAGGGGTGGTGATTAAGGAAAGTGTGAGGAACAAAGGCAAACAAGCAGAGACTAAGTCACAGACCACAGTTAAATTAACTGTCTCTGCTTGTGTGGAGCACAGATGAACTCATGAAGTGCAGTGCTTGTCAGGGGCTGATGGCCACTAATATGGCAATTATAATATTTCTTGTTTTGGCTGAACTGGGGCACCAACATGAATCATAAGAGAAAAAGAACAAACATCAATGTAAACCAAGTGTTTTTTTACTGGATGGCAATAAACAAATGAGTGTTCCTCCATACATAGCTGTATATGGTGTATGTCATCATACAAAGAGCAGTATAAAATGCTTTATGTGCATTGTAAGCAATAGATATAATGCAGTGTAACTCTTTCTCAGTCTATTTAATGTGTTTGTGGCTTGACTCTTGAGTGTGTTTACATATACAAAATAAGTGGATATCTATTGAAAATCAAATTAGTATAAAATGTTTTTTGTGTTTACATGCAAATCAATAAACCGCACACAGAAAAAGGTGTTGAGATTGAGATAAGATGAGATTTGGTTCCTACCAGCCTGATGTTAAATATGTTGAAAGGACTTTTTAGAGACCAGCCTAGTTCTTAATTTCTTTATTAAATTGTCAGTATGTAAAAGATAAGCTGTCTTGAATAATACCTTAATACCCAAGAGTCTGTTTTAATAGAGAGTAATTAATTTTGGGATATTTTAGCCATGGTAAAATTATTTCAGTTTAGTCTGTATATTTAAAGCTCATTTTAAATGTTGAATAGGGTTTCTAATATTTTTAAATCTAATATTTGATGTACTTGCGGAGCACTACCAGCTTCTATTCTTGTTCTGAACAAACAATTCAGAAAGGCTATTTTCATTACTCACACTCTAGAGTCACTTAAAGCAGAGGACTGAATATTAGCAAAATTGCTAATGAATAATTCTTTAGTTATTTTAATGAACAATTCTTCATCAGTCTTCAGCACTCCAATGTACCGGTTACACTTAGCAGAAAGACTAGAGGGTATTAGTGGTTCACTGGGCAAAATGCTGGCCTTGGGCTGTTTAAATGCTTTGGAATTGAATATTTGGGAATTATGTTTCACAGTAGTGTATAATATTCATACAAACATTATTCAGCCCCACTTCATTTTGTTTTAACATACTTATTGTACTCATGTGCATAAAAAGCCAGTTGTGATTTGTCACATTTGACTGCTGATGATGTTTCCTTTTTTCTGTGATTACCCCCCTGACTCCTCATCAGACAGACATCAGACATGAGTACAAGAACAGAGAGAGAGAGACAGTGAGAGACCTTACCCAGAATGCCAACTAGCACAAAGGTTTTGTGAATAACCCATTTATCAGTGGACAGTGATACTAACAGTTTTAGCCATTTATGTCCAGAAAACAGACAGCTGGATGCTGCCAGTGCCTACTGAGTACATTGTGTTTTCCCTGTGTTTGTTTTTCCTCTCTTCACAGTGTTTGTGAGTCAATTGCATGTTTCTTTGCTTCTGTCTCTGATCAGGACACAGAAAGTGCTTATTTGATCACCTGCCACTGTGAACTGATGCAGTAAAATGACGCACTCTCCATCAGACACATATTATTTTCATTTTCTCAGCAGTTCAATTTATGCCAGTCAGGAGTCAGTATTACCATTTCCTGTGAAAATCAAGCATATATTTTTTTGTGATGAGGATAGGTCATGCAGTAACAGGTTTGCACAGAGAATGTAGGACAAATTAGTATTTTATTTTCATTACAATGAGTTAATAAATCACTAACATTTGCATGGGTGGGGTTAACACAAGACTGTTTGGTAGAGCTTTGCACAATTGGTAATGCACTGCATTAGCTGTGGGTTCGATTCCCAGGGGAACCTGTACTGATAAATTATAAGTGTCTGCCAAATGCATACATGAAGATAAAGAATGTTAGTTTTGTAAAATAGTTTTGTCAGTTAACAGAAATGAACTGACATTGTTCAGGAACCTGAACCTAAAGGCAGTAACAGAAGCATCTCTTCTGTGCTGGACTGAGATGTCAGAACTTTTCTCTCTCTCTATTACTTTGAAATTAAGCCATTGAACATCACTTTCACTCTATTAATATGGATGCATGTACTGTAGCCAGGCTGCCATGACGGGAAATGAAAAATCCTCATCATCTGATTAATTGTATTTGTGCTTGCCAAACCCACTCTCGCTTTAGGAGGAAATGAGACACAGGAAGTCAGTTTGCAGGGAGCGGGGCCAAACGCTTGCAAAGAACTCAGGGATTGCATTCAACCCAAGGCTGGAGAGAATCAGTCCAGTGCATTCAATACGTGCCACAGATTAAAATGCATTAGGCTTTAAGTAGTCGTTGATTTTTGGCTGCAGGCGGCTCTTACTCTATTTCTTTGCATAATTAACACATATTGGAAAAATCCACACTGTAATGCGATGCCCGGAAACAAAGCAAATAAAGCTCTCATTGTTGAATAGATTATAATTACATTCGGTTGCTAAATGATTATCAAAGGCTGGCTGACGTTGGTTCCTCCGTGTGCTTTTGAAATATACCGAAGAGTTTTATTAACATTATTAAAAGTCAATGATGGTAAATGAGCACCATTTAATATTTCTGGGTTCTAATAGTTTGAAGCAATTAATTAAAGTAATTGGGACTATATTTGTTTATTGGGCTTTTGTCATTTATTATGCATAATATGTGTTCGTATTATTTTATTTAATGAATATCATATCATATATTCCATAAAAATGATGGGAATACTTTATACACAACTATATTTTATCTTAATTCTGATTGGCCAGTTCTGGCAATGTAAAAATTCTGGCAGTAAACTTAATTTAAAAATATCCCAAATAATAATGTGTGCCAAATAATATTTTTTTCTTACTGCAGGCCGAAGTAATACCTGATCATTTACTAACAGCCTTGAATGTGACTCATCCTTTAAGAAGTCCAAGTTAGAATCTGTTTTGTAATTTGGGCTAGAAACAATCTGGCTATATGTTATTCCCTATAAAGCTTCATGGTAAAGGGTTGCTGGTGAAATTGCTCTAATTAAGATGTGACTTGAACATTAATACATTAGCTGAGTTGAAGAATATTAGCTTTGGGGAAATCGCTCTGATTAATCTTTGAGACTCAACTCTTCAGTGGCTCAATCTGCTTGGTAATGAAAGCGCAGAAGGATTTGCCCATCTTCCTCATCTCACTGCCAAACAGAGAATAAAGTTTAACCTTTATGAGATTGAGATTTCATTTTCTTGATCCCTCTCTCTAATTAGAAAAAGGTGAGCTCAAACCTCGGTTTGAGGTGTATTTAATGATTTAGAGCTGTGTGTGGGTTTTTTTTCCTTGTGAATGCAAATAGCTGCGCCTCTCAGCTTAATTAAATGTTCAAATGAACCTCAAGGAAAATAAACAGCTTTCTTATATGACCGTAGCTGTGCAACAGTATGGAAATTAAATGAAACGACCTGTTTTTTAAGCCTCAGTCTTACTCCGCAGACAGGCAGTTATGAATGCACACGGCAAATAGCTAATGCGCGCATTTACAAAAAACAATTCCTCAGTGTATCGGAAGCAAAATGAAGAGTGCCGTAACACAGTGATTTAAATGACGGAAGAGTTTGCTTGGCCATTTATATTACAACAGTTTATTGACCCCTTCTGTTACGCCATGTTCCTCATACACTCTACATCATCATCCAAGCACCTAATTAATCACCACAGTAACTGTGTTTCTTTGGTCTGCAACCAGCCTATGTGAGTCCAATACATCATTCAAGGTGTGTAAGTTGTAACCAGACTGCAAGAGCCTCAGAGCGTATGACCCACAGTGTGCAGTAGATCAATAAGGATGTTGACCCGCCCTCTGTAAGACCTGTGCCTGAAACGACATCATTCCTCTTGTGGATCCTTGTTTCAAAGGCAACTGTTAAACACAGTCTGTTTGTGTAGTATGGTCTGTTCTGTGCTAAGGTTTGTTATCGAGTTATTTTTGTTATAGAGTTTCGCTGACATTCACCACTGAAAATGACATTTGAGAGATGCCTGGCATTTTTTTTAACTGTCATGTTTCTTCTCTTATGTTTTTATCTTCCTCATACATTGAACACACTGTAAAAATTGCAGCAAAAACGTTGGTGTTTTGAGTGTTAAAAACACCAACTAAAGATTTTAGTGGTAAGCTTTTTTAGCATTTTCAGCGCTTATTATCGTGCTAAATATTCCAATTTTGTGGCATGTGTGTAAACATAATCATGCATTAGATAGTATCCTAAGAAGATGTTGCAGATATATATTCCATAAAACAACACAGTAAATGTGACTGTGATGATTTTGTGGGGCACATCATTGTATTGCCAGTTACAGAAAGTATTAACAGACTCTAGGGAATCTGATCAGGACAGGTGCTTGTTTTCTACTGAAATGTTCATCATAGGCCTGGCTGTGTAGAAGCAGAAGATTCTAGAAGAACAGACAGTAAGGGGGATGTTAAGAATGACATTTGTGAGTGAGCCCAGCTGCGAGGCAGCAGTAATCAGACCCAGGGTGCAATCAGGGAGATGCTGTTGCAATCGTTAAGAGGAGGTGAGAGGAGAGGAGCAGTGTGAGCACAGTAAGAGGCACCGCCAGAACCATTGTGCACGTAAAGGAGTGTCCGATTTGTCTAATCAGGCTACAGAAACGATAGATGGAGGGAACAAGAACGAAGAGAGAGATAGAGAGAGAGAGATAGAGAGCGAACAGATTCCCTGAAGACCGTCAAGTGGCGCCAAGCTAATAATCAGTTTGTTCTTGGATGATTAGAAGCTAATCACGGTCCAAACAGCACAAGACCCACAGTTAGCAGCACTGATCCCACATTCCTGTCTTTAGTTATCATGTGACAGTCCACCCAGACAGATGGAGAGAGAGAGAAATCAGCTATCAGGTATTAAGGAGCTTCCCTGGTGTTCAAAGAGCGACAATATTTACTCTCTGATGAGTTCTGATTTGCATCCGAATACACACACAGGAAATCAAGGATAAATAGATAAACACAAGGTAAAACATTTAAAATGCCAAGCTGTTTTAGATCTAGATAAGTGCCTTTTTTCTCTGTTTATCATTTATTTTGTAATGTTTTTCTGCATATGCTGGAATGTAAGCTGTAATCACTCTTCTTGGACTTTTTTTGAAGAAATCAGCCCTGTCGCGTGAACACATTTTGTGCAGCCAATCACATTTGGCAGTCTGATAAATCCCATCATTCACTGCTGATTTTGTCCTCAATCACTTTAAACCCACCACATGGATGTTCCGTCAGTTAAAGGAATAGTACACTCAAAAACCATAAACAACCATGTGACTTAGAAAACTTTAAATATACCACACAATTCATACGTACCTCTTTTATAAAAGTTTATGGTGGTTTTTATTTGTTTTGGTTTATTTTGCAACTTGTGAGCTTTTTAAATGGCTTCACTTGCATCATATGTATTAAAAAAAGCTTCACCTTTTGTTTTCCACAAAGGAAAGAACATGTTGAGAGCAACACAATGGTGGATAAAGGATGAAATAATATTTGTGTGTGAACTATTTCTTTAACTTCCACAGAGTTCCCTGGTTCTCCAGCACAGACTTGAACATGCATCTCCACAACTGCACCCCCACCCTCCCCCGCTCTGGAGCCTGTGAAATTGGGCCGAACTAATTAGAATTTAAATGAAACCATAATTGGACATTTTGTGCTTGTCAAGCGATGAGAGACAGATGGGCTTGTAATTACATTACAAGTCTGACATCATGGCGGTGTGTACGTGTGGTGTTCAGTGCGCCCTTCATGGCGAGCAAGCTGGTAACAGCACAAGTTCAAAGGCAATTTAGGCCTCGTCTCTTTAATCACACGCTGACAGCATTGAAACTCTGCCTGTAATTCTTACTCTTGACAGTTGCATCCAAGCACAACAGGTATCTTAAAGGAATAATTCGCACACAAATGAAAATGGTGTCAAAATTGACTCGTTCTGTACCTGTATAAGCCATTTCTTCAATGGAACATGAAGGCAAGCAAATGTTCGGATTTCTGTTCGATTTTCCAATTTCAATTTACAGTTGCAATCCTTAACTTTCACATCTCTATCACAATCTGTACTGTATGTTGAAGTTTTTATTTTTAAGTTTTAATTTATTTTCAACATATAGTTTTTTAACAAGCAATTTACAAGTTTTGTTATGATTTTTAAATAATGTAAAGGTTTTTTTTTTATTGTATACTAATGTTATTTTCCCTATAATAACAAAAGTTCTTCAAAAATTCTTATTAATAATTATGAGAATAAGAGGAACACTAAGATAAATATTGGATTTCTATAGGATTCTATACTTTCTATAGGATTCATCAGACATAAAGATGATTTCACTGTTTATTCTGTGATTGAGAATTGGTTCTAGATTCTTAGGCGTTCATTTCTGTATCATTTTTGTATCTGAGATAAAATCTTTGGCACGTAAAAGAATCCCCATGGTTATTGCTGCTATGGCAACAAAATTCATATCTGCAATTTGGCCTTTGAATTAAAATTATAGGGTGACTAAATTATAATGTTAAGTAATTTCATACAAAGACTTAATAAGTACGAGCCTACAAGCAATTGCTTTTGTTTGTTGTTTGCAGACTTCAGTGGTACTGGTTCACTACACAACCTAAACAGTAATATTTTAGCCTAGTGTTAATTATGGCTTTTCAGAGAGTTATGATTAGCAGTAATTCATTTGCTGATATGTAGAGCCATAACACTTTTGACATTTGCTACAGTCCTCTGCTTTAAAAAAGAAAATTCTGTATGTTGCCGTTAGTTTAATTTAAATAATTTTTTGAGCATTGCCAGACCCTTTATAAAAGTTGGTAGCGAAGAAGAGAAAGGTTGAATAAATAGGCGCTGCTTGTTTATGTAGGTAATTAACATTACCCACAATACCCATTTATAAAACAGCACCTTTGCAACCTTCAGCTTGGCTGTTTTTGTAACTGGCGTCAAGACACATTAGTTTATTTTCAGGTTTAACAGACGGGGGGCTATCCTTGATTTGGAAATTTTGACCTTTACACTGTATCTACACTAATCCTTGACCTTTATATTTCATTTCCTGTGTAAAGATGGTTAAGATTGACTTATTAAAATCCTACTGAAATAGACTTTGAGTATTAATCTGATCTCACAAGAGGCAGGTGAGGGGCTCTCGCCAAACTCCTCCTAAAGGAGTGGAAATCCCTTTGAGAGCCAGACGATGATGAATGCATCAAACTTTGATTGAAGTTGGAGATCATCCTCAAGCATATATGAATAGATTTGATTTAAATACCCGTGTTTAATCTCCTTGATGAGATTAGATTTTAGGCTGCCCTGGACAATAAAAACCTATCAAACCCGATTAAACATTCCAGCTATTGGAATCCTTCGCAATTACCTGGTGGTGACTGTTGGAGGAAGAAAATGAAGGAAAACTTTGCTGTTTTGGAACGGTGTTTGGCAGTGTAAAATCGGCTTACTCGTTGTTTGGACAGATTGTAGGACAGTGCTGTGCTGAACTCATCACATGTTTTGGTGGTGATGCCAGAATGATGCTTTGTAAATGACTACAGGCCCAAAAAGTCCCAGAATTTTCTAGCGTGAAGCTAAACATGGAATTTAGTCCTTTAATGACTGAAAATCACTACATCTGCTCAGTTTTGGTAGACAAAGAAAAAGAGTCATTGTCTAGACTCAAAATAAACATTTTATTTCACCATTTTAGGAACATGAAATCTAGTACAATCTTAATATGAACATGGAACAATAATTTGCAAGATATATCATGTTATCATATCAGGTCATATCAGGTTAGAAGACACCATGTGCTCAATGACTTCCATTTGTACATTGAAATTGTTTGTTATACATCATAAAGCAAAGACTTAAATCAGCAGGGCTGAACTATCATTCATGCTCACTCTTGGCTTTGATCATATCTTGTTAGTGTGTAAGTTAGCATCCAGTCTGAGCACTGTCCCGAATTATGTAGCGTTAATTGTAACTGGGCCAATTAATCACCTTGCGATTAATGTGTGATTTCAACTCTCATAGTCAAATTACTTGATCAATTATGATGTCTTAAAGCCATGACCTGCGTGTTTGCAGACTAGCTAGTGATTTAAAAACCAGTAGCTGCGTGTTCTCTGCCCCTGGCTTTGATCATATCTTGTTAGTGTTTGAGTTACTGGCCCTTCAAAAGTCTGTCCCAAATTACATACAGTAAATGGTACCCTGGGTCAATTTGGTAGGGAATAACATGTAATGTCCTGAATGAGAGAGAGTATAGTCAGGTTTAATGAGGCAACAGGGACAAACTGATGCGACTGGTAAACTTCATTGCTGAAGTCTGAGCCCTGTAAATTAGGACTAAGACGAGGCAGTGAACATTCAATCCAAATGATGCCTAATCTTCCAAAGACTGCAGAATTAGAGGCATGAGAAACAGAAATGCTCAGACTGTTTGATTTTAAACCAGCTTTGTAATGCACAGAATATCCTTGAAAGCAATTTTACACAGGAAATAGAGACAATTCATAGTTGTTAATTTATTACATGGTATTTGAAGGCAAACATGGAAATGAAGGCAAACTGAAGAAAAATAATATGTGGTTTTAGTATTGCAGACGTATAATACAGCAGCTTAAAACCCACTCTGTTAATTGGTTGCTCGGGCAGCAGTAATTTTCTGTGGTTAGCATTGACTACTACTTTAGCAAAAGTTACTGGGTGAACACTGTGTCACCTGTTTAATATTCATGAGCTAGTCTAATAGGGTCTGTATTGTGTCCTACTCACTGTTCAGATCATTCCTACTCCCCTGACACAAACATATTCACACAGGCTGTGTTATCCTGTAAAAAACCAAAAAAATAATTAAATAGTAATGACTGGTTCCAGACAGCCGTGGCAGACATAAGTGAGGAGGTTGGGCTTTTGTGTGTGTATTTGTCAAAAGACAGTGGTGGTGAGGTTCTGTTGGGTGTTTTGTAAAACGCTTCCCCAAGTTCTTGTTTGCCCCCTGGTTCTTTGGTCAACATAAAACCTCTAAACAGCAGAATGCATGAATAATGTCAATCCTTGTATTTGATGCCCTCAGTGTGGAACATAAACAATCAACTGTTTTTCTGCATTTTAAAGACTGCATGAAATGAACTATGGGGTTTTTTACTTAAAATTAAATTGTAAAAGTAAATTGTTAATTGTAAAAGTATATGTTCAGATGGACCAACAATATTGATGACTCATCATGTAGGATAACAGAGATATCCAATTTTTGTCCAATGAAATGCTCTCTGGAATGAGAATGCCCCTCCCTCAATACCACCTGTCACTACCAGCAGTCGCAAGTAGTCTCATATAGCCATATATCATGTGAGTTTAGGTTATTTATTTGCCCTATACTGTCAAAAATCACTGTTCATCAAGCCATTTCATGTGGTCTTTAAAACTGTGAGACCCAACAAAGTACATGGTACAGTTTAACTATACAGTCTATATACAGTATGTTATCATCAGTTAATGATCACCTGTCAGAACGCCTACTCTCAAAACATTGATACCTGCACTGAATCACTCATGCCAAATAGAACAGAACATATTCAGAGTTGATTTATAAATATCTAGACATCTTTCATTTTTTCACAATCCGATCAGTGAACTTGCCTCTAAAGCGCAGCTAGGGTAAATAGAAAAAGGGAGGAAAAACTGCAGTTATCAATCAAATACCATGCAACAGATTGGAGCGCTGAAAGACTGGTTCATACAAAGATTTGTGGCTGCATTTCAGTGGCTCTGATTAGAATCCAGGAATTGTAAATTGTAGCTAATTAGGCTGTCATGGGTTCATTAAGGGCTTCAGTTCCTCCCCTTTTCCTCACCTGCATGTATATTAAAACTCATTAGCTTCCTTGTCTGAGATTTCACTTGCATTAATTGCCACGATGCTCTCATGTCCCATGATCCTCTTTTCTGTATAGTTGGAAACATAAAACTTCTCTAAGGCTATGTTTGTGCTAGTGACACGCTACCATTCCTCCTGTAGTATATCTGTGCATGTACTGTTTTGGAAGGCATGCAATTGATGTACTTCATTTACTAAAAAACATACAGGATAAAAATGGAGCATGGTACTGTATCCCATAAGGCATTTCACTTAATATGGCTATATTATTCCATTGCATTTGACGTTGTATTTATATTTCCTACACAAATTTGGATTAATTATTTGGAAGTCACCAAATCAATGTATAATTTAACCCCACAAAAAGTGTTATTCCCCTATTGACAACCATATAAAGTGGCTTTCAAGCTGACAAAATTAAATTATGTAGTAGATGTTTTGCCAGTGACTGTTTGCTGGGCTCTTATTTTATTTTTCAGTTTTGGTTATAAACAGAACGTAGCAAGATACAGTCAGGACACATCTAGTATCCTGACTGTATCTCACCACATTCTGTTTACATACAGACTTGAAGCTCCCAAACTAGGAAGTACAACTGAGAGTGACACTGAAGATCTCTACTAGTCTCTCTCTATCTCTCTCTCTCTCTTGCTCTCTCTTTCTCCGGCATGTGTGTAGTTTGACAAGGATGAAACGCTTGTCTGTCCTGTCAGGATTTGAGCTAAACTTAATGATCCAAGGCAAACATCTAATCCACTGTGCTGTGGAGTGGTACATGTGACAAATGCACCCAGTGGAGAAGACGAGCAGTGCCACAACTCACACCACGCGTCTGGTCTCTGCCCACGTCTCTCCACCACTAATGGCATTACATAGCTGCTCCTTTAGCAGCACTCATCCTTTGCCATTTATCTTTGCGTGATGCATGATGAACGTTAGTTTGCCTATTAATACTAAATGCCAAACGGCTCGTCACACATTTCAGAGAGAAAAGTTGACTTTCAAACTTACTGGCAGTATTTTTCATTTATTTTTGTTATATTTGAGGAAAGCATTTTTTATATTTGTTGACTGGTTTCTCCAAGTACTGGGAAATTCTGTTTTTTTTTCAACTGTCAGGAGCTTCGAGAGAGTTATGATGTTGTTTTCATTCATCTTAGTGTCTGTTGCTTAATTGGTGCCCTGTAGTGGAACCAAAGGGTCAAAGTAGATGGTTAGCATGGCCCAGCTATATTGCCTGCATCATTTTTTGTAGCAGTTACAAATATGCTGTGCTTGTGAATGTTTTTCCTAGTTTTAAGAAAGCATTAACTTTAGTAATGTAAATCTAAAATGTTTACTTTTAGGGTAGCGGGGCATGAATGGAGCTACCTCCATTTGCCAAAATGAAACCTTATTTATGGCTCTGTTGATTGACAAATTAAGAGAGCCCCTATGCTAGGATTCACTAAAAACCATCTAGATTATAACTTGTAAAAAACTTCTTGTATTTCTGGTAAAAATATAGGTTGATTTTCAGCTATATTTTTTGCATTGTTTCACTTTATTGCAAAATCTTTCTTTGAGCTTACATTATGGTGTACAGCCTTTACAGGCAGCGGCTAACTAGAAGAACTCTGACATCAAGCTTCCAGTCAGATCACACTAATTTCTTGGAACAGAAGCATTTTAAATCAAGTTTCTTCTATCCTCTCTCCCTTTTCTACTGTTGTCTGCTTAACCCCACAATATGTGTTCAGATGTGATTTAATAAGTGAAGAGATCCCATGGGAGGCTTTGCATTGAGTTTTCCTGTGGGTCTTTTGTGTGTATGACTGTGTGGTGGCAGGGGTACTCCTCGGCCCAGATTAATTACCCCCCTCTAATTGGTTTAGTATCTCACAGCTGGTCCATACAGACACACGCTGATACATCCAGTTAAATGACGGCCATCCGTCATCACTAGCTATTAGAGCCGGGAACCGTGACTCAAGTGGACCATTTTCCTCCTGGAATGAGTTTATATATGCGTTTGTGCATGCGTGTTTCAGAAAGCAAGAGATATACGTAAACACTCATGCACTGTTGCTTCTACCACAGCAGATAATTTGATATCTCCCAACCTGACGTGTTATTTGTCAGGGATATGATTCATGTATCGATGGATGATTGCGTGTGAATATATCAGAAAGCAAAAAAAATCAGGGCCTTGTAATATTTCAGACAAATTCAATTACTGTTTTTGTAAGTCTGTTTATTTACATCTATGCCTCATGTACAGAGCTCCACAAGCCAACCGCAGGTACACTATTAAAATGTGATTTAGCAACTCTCACTAGCAGCAGCGGACAATAGAGTTTGGGCTTTTAATTATGAATGTTATCTGCATACATCTATATAAAATAATAAACCATAAACCAACTATTGGAAGCACCGTTTGTCTGATGATGTAATAAAGCAAATATGTTGATTATATGTTTAGCACAGACATTGTGTGAAGTCATAGAACCAAATGCATCAACAGAAGTGGATGATTTGGAAGAAGATGGAGCCACTTATTAATGCTGTATATGGTCCCATAGTTCATGTTCATTTGTCAACATCCATGTTGGCGCTGAAACAACATTCCTGACAGCCAATCAGATTTGTACAGAGTTAGGTTAGGTTTAGGACCGGGTTAGGCACTTCAAACCATCAGTGTGTTTTGGTATGGTGAGTGGTAAAGATTAGAACTTTCTTTAACAGGATTGTTGCTCCAACAACAAATACAACCTAGGATCTTGCTCAGCAAAACAGGCCATGTGGGCCATGAAACAAAAAAAGGTTGACATGTCCTTGTCCTCAGGAAAACAAAAAAAATAAAGCTCCTCAAGCTAAAAACAAAAATACACCTGAGCTACATTAACTGTGGGTTTTTAAGTGTGGTTTATGACCACAATTACCAGCTGTCCAGAGCATAAAACGTTCAAGAGCCATTTTAAAAGCCTGTTTTTCTTTTCGATTGTTTTTCTTTTTACTTATCCATAGCCACATGCAATTCATGGTAACAAGAAATTTGTTTGGTTTTAAGACTTGTTTTTGTCTGTTTGAATCTTCTTATCCAAGTAAAATATTCCCATTGAAAACATATCATTTTTTGCTTTCACACTTTCTCAATATTATTGACATCATGTATATTTATATTAAGTATGTGTTTCTATGATGGTGTACATAAAATCTTCTGTTAAAATACGAATTATAAAATGCAAATAAAAGGTTTTGTTTCTATCATTATTGCTATAAGGACCCTCTGGTGGTCTAATCAATTATGCAGACAGAACGTAACCCCCGGGCACAGACCCCGACACCAGCAGCACAAACTTTCAAGTCACCAGGCATTTTGTCTAATGACAGAAATTTCACAACATGAAGACGTGGCCCATCAGCATCTCTACAACATTGTGGTTCCACATCATTAATTTCCAGGGTTCTCTGAAGTAGGAGAAAACGGAATCACATTAATTAGAATGCTGAAAATGAACATGGGAAATTAATAAAATAAGGAAGAGAAAAAAGTGCATTTATGCTAGCGGACGTGAAACAAACGATGCCATTATTTTTTTTTTTCGTGGAAGAAAGCCTAGCTGTGTTGTTGGCAATTTCAGATTCAATTATAATGCAGGGACCTCAGCTCTACCTTTTTAAAATGAGGTTTAGATGAAAAAATTTAATTAGAAATTATAACCCTTAAGGAACTTGCAGGCTACAAAAATTGTCTCCTCATTCTCACATGGTGGGATATATATGTATATGTAAATGATGCTCATATGCAAAGTAATGCTGCTTCAAATGCACCTGGTGAACCTCAGAAGCGGCTGTGAGACCTTTTCTTATGCCAAAACTGTAGAATTTCCAAATTTATACAGTTAAATCGGACTCTTTTTGGTCATTCCTGTACACATAATTCAAAATGATGTCTGACTCCTGACTGAACGCCATGTGAATTCATTTCATGTGACTGTTTATTGGAACTATAGTGTTTCATTGAAACTCAACTTTTTAGGCTGTATTCCTTGACCTAAATGCAGATGATGCAAGTCTCATCATTACTGGAATATCCTAGGGCTAAGTGTTGCATTAAGACACCAACAATCCACATGGTTTGAAGTTAATTTTTCCAGCAGGGTGTACTTGGGCGTACGTCTACATAGCATTCGTCTATTTTACATTTTCACACATAACATTCACATATTTTCATCATTTTATTTTATTGTTGTAAGTCTCTTACTTACAGATGTCTTCTCAAAGTTCAATATGTGAAAAAATGAGACGCCCAACTTGACAAATATAAAATGGTGTCAGGTCCCTGAGGAACGGATGGCTCATCTCCTCATGTGCTCCAAGCTGAAAGCAGTCAACAAGCCCAGCTGTAACTGAGCCAATTTTTCAAAGCGTTCCACTGATGTGATTGGTATCATCCTCAGGGTGGATGGGTCCACTCTCAGGGACAGGAGGGGAAGGTTAGTCTGTCTTACCTCAAGATACCTGAAGACCTTTCTGTAATCTACTCGTGGAGAAAATTATGGAGCTCAATTTAGAACTTACTCCATGAAATTAATACCCCTAGCCCTCTTTTCTGCTTCGAAGGGTGTTTTTTAGAATAGCTGGCCTTTGATAGTTTCCTGAGTAAAGGGTTTTTAGTCCATTTAAACCAAATTCATATTTTTGCTGATGAAATCATTGGGTTCTCTAAACTATCTTCTCTACCATAACGTGCAGTTTATTTAGAGGCTTGAGATCATATATTTTTCAACATGAAATGTTCACCTCAACAGTTCCTGTTAACCCATCCACAGTCACCAGGGGTCTTCAAATGATTTGCTGTGTAGATGGCTTTGGAAATTTGGTTAAAAATGAGCCGCTTAGGGCATTTTTACACTGACAGAGTATTAAACAGCACCTGAAGATCCCTCAATAAGGCCCCTGGTTTATACAGACATGATGTGTCACAGAAGCAGCAAGCAACTGTTTTACAGAGGAATTGCAGCAAATGTGTATCACACGCATAGATGATGAGCGAACAGGAAACTGGATGTGCTGCGGTAGCTTTGATGTGGACGCAGTTGATAATAGGGGTGAAGTGAGTGAGAGCTATCACAGTTTGGTGTGGCTTTTATGTTGCAAAGCTTATTTATTCAGAATTTGCAGTCGACAAAGCTTGTCTTTTAGGCACTATAGCTCAGAAGCATAAAGACATATTCAATATTTGACATAAATGTACACTGTGATTTGATTGGTATAATTCCCAGTCAGGCAAACTTGTCTAATCAGTTATGTGCCGGGATCTCACTCTTTTTTTGTCTATTCTTATTAAACACATTTTATTCTATCCATGAATCCTTTAATGATTGATTAATGAGTTTAATTTTCCTAACATGTTTTGTACTGCAAAATAACTACGCCCAACTGGAGTTTGTAAACTGTTGCATACCCCATGCAGATGCATGGTTTGTTGATGTAATAAGATTCTGTCAGGGTTTATTTTGTGCTTGTATTAGGATGAGTGTCAGACTAAAAAGTTGTATTTGTTACCATTGTATATTATGCCTTGTTAAGGCTCTAATAGCATTGTGTTACTCTGTTGCGGTGATTGATTTATGATTAGATAATATTTAGGTTTGATTTTTGATGTAATTTGGTTAGACAGAACCTAATTTTCCCAGCATGCATCATTTTATTGTGTAGCTGATGTTTTTAAAGCCTTCTGCATGTAGTATTCCAGGTAGATGTTTTCCACATTTGGTAAATTCTTTTCAACACCTCACTGTTATATACCTCTTCTGTTGTAATTACAGATTATAATGTTTTCAGCCTTTTTAAAAAAAAGAATCTCTAAAGCATATTGTCATTTTATATAATTTACCTATATATACTGTAAAGTAACTGACACCAGGGTGGAGTGTTTTGGCACGGCAGTGTGTTTGAAGCACCATTACTTTTCCATTGCATTTTTGCAAGACATAAAGCCTGTAACTGCATTATCTATTTACTTTACAGATGGTTTCCTGAGACCCATTTCTGCTCACCAAAAATACACAAATGTTCCATTAACAGAATTCTCTGAGGTATTTCCAAATGCAACCAAAACACTTTCAGTCTTATTTTAAACAAGCCAAGATGAAATTCGAACACAGAAGATTCACAGCACTTCATAAATTCAGTTTATACAGATGAACAGGGAACGTCCAATTAGCATGACAATGCCATCATTAACCGGCACTCAGTCTGTCTGATTATTTAATTAGGACCAGAGAAAATGAGGATGGGAGTTAAATTAAGAAACTGGTTAAGTCTTTCACTCACTGTTTTGTCAAAATAGTACACAGCGTACCGCACCAATCAAGGGTTCATCACAAGCGTGTTAAGACGATAACACGTGGCCCCCAGTAGAGGCCAGATGACTGCTTGTTATCCACACAGCTGTGAATTACGACCATTATGGGACGAATATCAATTATGCACTTCTTAAAACAGTCCCCGGATTAAAGACTTCACAAAAGGCCACTCGCAGCAATCAGGCCAGCTGATTGGGTTTTCATAATGCGGATGAAAGATCTGCCGCGGAAACAGGCTCATCATTCAGTGATTTGAAAATGAAGCTCTTATGCTAGTCGCACACGACATATGTTACCAAGTTTATCCTCATTTGTCTTGCTGATTTAAAAAATACAAAGTTTTTCTTTATTTGTAGGTCTAAAAATAACCTAAGCATCTCATGGGTAAATTATGTATCTCAAGAATTTGGTGCTGGCTTGTTTAAATAGAACATGCATGAAAAATCTAATGAGCAGATCCCCCAAAGATGATGGTGAGATATAAAACTTAATGTTCGGTTTATGACATGCCTTAATTAAAATACCCAATCTTGGATTAACATGCCCGGCTAACTGTAACTACACCTTGTTTTTGCATAAAATGAGACTAGAATGTGTCCCTAAAGTGGACAGGTTGAGTGAAATACAGATGATAAGAATTGTTTCCCTTTCATAAGCATAAGATTTCATAGGTGTTTTGTTTAAAGTTTCAATCTTTTGAATCTTTCAATCTTTTAAGTAAAATTTGAAATTCTATTCACATTCAGAAGTGAATTTAAAGTAATTCCTAATTCAGTTCTAATTGGCACACAACCCTGACATTAGAGTGACTCTCTAATGATTAGAATGAGTTTTGGTTGGATCAGAAATCACATCACACATTTGATCTGTGACATCTGGGAAAAAGCAGCATTGAAAGCTAAAGCTGTTGCATGAAATTAAATTAGATTTGGTGGCAAGAGCACGACAGACTTTTAATTTGTATTTGGTGAACTTACCTGGATCTGTAGTTTTGTATGCTGAAAATGAGGCATAACGTTTAATTTGTGTACTGTATATATATTTGAGTTGGCACTTGTCTCCTTGTGTGCTCTTCCATACGGTATAATGTACAAATGAGAAAAGGCAATTGTGTTAGACTGCTCTGTGTCTGTGGGCATGACCTCTGTCAGAGTTCAGGGTGTTTCTTTGGTGAGGTTGTTGGCAGATGCCTCTTGTCTTGCGGGCAGCTCGTGCAGTGCAGTAAATAAGCTCACCAGCATGAGACAGGGTGACAGCAAATAGTTACAGCTATCACAGTCTATCCATTTTGTTTGTATCTGCTTTGCTCCAGTGCTTGTTTCCACCTGTAAAATAAAGGTCATATGGAGTGCAACAGCATTGTGTCTCCAACTTTTCCTGTCCGGTAACTTTCAAATATACAGCGATACGTCAGGGCTCAGAGTCTTATTTCATATGCTGTTTGTTACTGGCCTTCACACACTGTTGTTTCTGCATATCCGACACAGCGTTAGCCAACAATATACAGGCTATCCAAATATTCTCTCAAAGATATCAAAAACGTTCTTGTGGTAACGTTGATGGTAATGTTTTTTGTTTTAGTATTATATATATGAAACATTAGTTGTTAGTGGCACGTTCAAACAATAAGAAATAGCATTTTTATAACCAAGAAATATTGTTAGTGCAGCTAGATATTTCTAGATCTTTTAAAGTACAGTTTTTTTTATGTTTTTGTTAATAAATGTTAGGCAAACGTACCTTAGCTGGATGGTATATGGTTTTGTTGTATTGGCCGTTTGACCAAAAATGGACGCGCTAGTTGGACATACTTGACTAATGTCTTGATTTCACAGGTCATAATATAACATGTTCAAGTTCAGTGTCTGAGTTTCACAGAGCAGTAATTCCACCCTACATCTCCTTGCGTACATACCCACATGTTTCTTCCATTGTTAGCAGGTGGGTTGGGCCTGATAACAGAAGGTCTTTACCTGTCTTACAGCTCTGAAGCGATAGAATAATTCATCACAACTCTCTCTCTTTCTCTAGCTCAGCGACTCGCTCTCAGTGCCTTTTTATTTGAGATGCCAGATGCTAGTAATATCCTTGTTGACGTTATTCAGAGGTTTCTTAGAAATTATTTCTGCTGCACGATAAACACATTAGCAGCTTACTAGTTCAGTTTGTACAGTTTTTTTCGGTTATACAGTGTGTTTGTTTTTACCAGTTGATTTACTGCATGAATCAAAGTGATTTAGTAATTTTTTGTTTGTCATTTTTTTGCAGCTTAAAAAAATAGCACAGCAATTTTTCCCAAAGTCAAAAAATATCAGAAAACAGCATATGGGTTTAGAATCGGAGTAAAGGAGAACAAACTTACATTTTTGAGTCTTTAAGCTTTATGTTTGTATACAGAAAGTGGCCACGCCCCATTCTCTTATTCATCCTGTGTTTATCATCTACAGTATGTTATCTTTCTGTGTGTATTTCCTCAGGTTTCATGAGTATATGGCACTCCTCTAAGATAGGCCAATAGCTCAGCTGAGAGCAGGATAATAGGGCTTTCCCTCCTTATTAATAAAAGCGAGACCTTTTCAGTCCCTCTCGTCTTGAAGAAAGCATTCAAATAGCATTTGGCAGCGGCCTAGTGTTTGTTCTCCCCCAGTGTCTGCCCCTTCCAGGACATCCAGAGAGATTTACTCCAGCTTATCTCCAAAGGACCAGGATGTGCCTCCACGGCTGAGTGAAACAATTACTCACAGTGCCTTTCTATCTGTTCTACAGTGAGCGTTAGCACTTACACACATACAAATACACGCGGTGACACGCTTGCATGACTCGACTCACACTGAGAAAAACAACAAGTTATTCAATTTAGAATTTTCTTTGTCACGTCAGAACATCAAAAAACAACTTTGTGTTTAAAGAAGGCGTGCTATGAAACAACAGCAAAGACTAACCGAAGGCTCAGACGCCAGCTGTGAGCTTTCATGTAACATGTTAGTTTTTTAAATGTGTTGTGTACAGTAGTGATACAATATGCCTCAATTAAATAAAGTTTAATTTGTACCATAAAATATTGTGGAAAATGAAGTAAAAAGCATTTTGTTTGTATTTTTCAACAGGGCAATACAGGTCAGTTTTGGTCACAACAGGTCACAATATTTCAATATTGTGAAATCAGTTTACAGAAACAGTATTAAAAAACAATTTAATATTTTCACATATACAAATCTACATTAAACATTACAATATATGTGTGTTTACAGTAAAATATTTTATAAATTGTTTTTATTGGCAAAACATGAGCCATTGCGCAAAGAAACATGATGGACCTGCTTAAGTTTTTAAATTGCTGATGTTCTTATTTTTGTTATCAGTTATCAGCTTGTTCTCGGCACTTATTTTGTTGCAGTTAATAAGAGGCAGCGTTGCTTCATAAAGCATCATAGTGATGTCATTAGCATCAGGTGATATGAAGTCATCCCTTCTGACATGTTTATGACTCACATTTGTGGATGAGGGCTATGATCCCTTGGAGTGTTGCGAATGATGAAAATCGATAAGCTTCGTTAATGCAATTATAATCTGTTAAATCTCTCTTATAATTGAGCAGATGGAGGGAGGTCTTTACTGTCCTGCCCCACAGAAATGCTAAAAATTCTCAATGGCCCAACAGAGAGCTATTTTGAAAGCTGCTCAGGCTCTGGTGAGAAAGAGGGTGGATCACAAAGGAGATGACATCACAATCACCAGACTGTCATATCTTTTGACTTCCCTTTCATTATTCAAATATTTTGCTTAAACATTCATTACAAACATTTCTTGCAGCTAAATTGCAACTATACTTCAGTATTCACCAGGCAATGTGAATAAGAAAAATACATTTGCATTTCCTCAAGGATAAAAGCAAAGCAGCCCTGTAACAACTGATTATTTTCGTCACTCTTTACAAGAAATTTGCTTTTCTCGCTAGAGATATAATGAAACATGTTAATACAGATTCTCACAATAGTAACCTGCTTTGTGTGATAAAAATGTGTGTCAAATGAGGCACAGTAGATTCATTGTGCATTCATTCAAGCCTTTTTCTGCTGAAAACAGACAGAATCTCACCAATCTGATGCCGGAGCCCTGAAAGGAACAGAGTTGTGTCTGAAAACAGGTTCTGATGAGCGTTCAAAGTGCTGGCACATAAATGAAGCCTTTGAACCTCTTCAGAAGGAGCAAGCTGAATGCCTAATCAACGCTGGGCCTCTAACACACGCAACAGGCCAGGATTACAGATAAACACTCGCCAGCCCGTGGCCATCGTCAACACCAGCTTTCACACCAAGACAATGGTCCTCTGATCAGAACAATGATTACGCCTGCCCGGTTCTCTCTCTCTTTCTCTCTACAGTGGCAGCTGAGGCTTCCCGCTCCTATCATTTTAATTAATCCAGTAATATTTCCAAAGCCTGCACTGTATAGGCCTCTAATGAGAAATCTCATCAGAAGTCGTCAGAAGCGGCAATTTAAGCTGGAACCCATATCTACCTTTCTCTCTTTTCACTAGGCATCCGTTCAGTATTTCTTCATTTTTAGAAGCACATGATTTGGCATTAGGATATGGGCCGCTGCTGTGGTAATGCATTTAAGCATCGGGAATGTTTTTAATGTGTTTTCCGGCCTCTCTCTCAACTTGTTGGCCGTTGTGTACTGATAGCTATCTCATTGACTTTAATCAGCCATCCGTCAATGTGACAGTGCTGTAAGAATAAAGGTTTTGAGGCGCAAGTTAATTAATCTGCTGGCTCCTGTCGGCTGGCACTGCTCATTCATGGAGCAAATAAAGGCAGTCATGAATGTAATTGTTTGTTTTCTGTGCAGTTTAGAGATATACAAGTTTTTGCATCTCTGATATCTGCAGAGTTTGCCCTTTGCCCACACTCACCCAGGATACTCTTTCTGTGAATGGGACGTGTTTATTTAAATTATTTTTAATCTTTATTTTCATTTGAGGCATAAATTGCACCACAGGTGATTTGGTGAGCTTTGTTTCAACAAACAGTTACACAAGTGCCCCATCATGTATTGACGTAAATAGGTGCCTTTAGCTACTGTATGAGTACTTTTGGCCATAGAAATGACACATTCATTTATTCTGTGATTTTATTTATTTTCTTTTTTCTCATTTCATCTTAAGCAAGTTCTTCACTGTTGCTATTATTAACTGGATAAAATTCGGTTGTAGGTTGTGGTGCAAATTTATATTACATTAGAAAGAAATACAAATATTTGCATATTTTAAAATTGAAACTTCTTGAACTGTAAAAACAAAAAACTATATTAGTAACAATTAAAAAGCAGCAAATAAATGATATTGTTAGTTGCATAAACTTTGAAGTTTATAAAACAGTCTTAGGCATAAAAAGACCCACAAGAGCCAAACTAGAAATATAAGCTACATGTAATTAATTATATTAACATCTTTCAGTTTATAGTTTGCAGTGTTTTTTGTCTTGTAAGATGTCGTTTTAAACATGTTTTGATGCTACCCTTTAGCACAGCCATTGGTAAATAGACAAAGCAGAGTTCTGTATGGATCCTTTTTCAATACAGAGGACCTGAGTTTGCGGCAGTTGTGGGTTGGACTCTAATTTATTTTGCAGTCAGGGTAATGTAATGGTTGGCATGGTAATCTTGTTCTGGCGGTTGAGGACAGTGCTCCAGGCCATTGTCTGCACACTGAGCCACATGGCAGCTCTGGCTTTAAGGTGATAAGGGGCTTGACTCAAGCCAAGTTCAAAGCTTGACATAACTGGAAAAGAGGAAAGTCATTTCAGGCAATCAAACAAAATTCAACACACTGGACCCCCACACAAATGTTTTTCATATTAAAATTTGGAAGTACATCCGACAAAAACATTGTTGAAAAGAAGCAGATTTCTTCACTTTTTTCTTTTCTTTAGCTGTGACTGAAATACATATAATGTTCACTGCTTTATAAAATACATTCATAACATTTTGAGCTACTTGTACTATTCCAGACTACTATATATATTTGATATAATGTTACATCATTAAATGTGCATGCATTTGGGTTTATTGTATCTTAGGAAAGGTTTTTACATTAGCTGTTCCAAAATCTTCCAAGCCACCTACCTAGACAGCACTTTAAGACTGTATGGATGTGTTCCAAAGCCATGTGTGGTTTCATATATATCTAGTTTGTTGTCATATCCTGCTTGGCATATAAAAAGAATAAAGAATTGCCTGTGTGGCTTAACAAACATGTAATCGCATCTTTTAATCATAATTAGTTCTTATTTCATGTCATGGGTATTACTCTGATCCACTTACTGTAAGACATTTCATGGAAGAACGTGTTTCCTGAAGACAAATGCGCCATTTATGCAATGAATTAAATGCGTCATGGATTACTCTGAATTGAAATTATGTAAACAAATAGGACTCATTTCTCATCATGCCCAGTTCAAGGAAACATTATCAAGCTCGTGTGAGCAGAAAGCATTGAACATTTAAGCATCTGTTTCAGCTTCTACCAGCTACCGAAGCTTTGCTGGAGTGTTGAGGAAAGACCAGATGGTTTTTCTCTCACAAGGTCTGAAAGCATTTTGGGCCAGTAAGTGGTGGAAAATGTTATTCATTGCAATCAATTATGAGATATGCTCAACCAAATTACATCATTTTGGGTCAGCCCCCCTCAGTATTTGTTTTCCAATCAGAGGGAAAATGGCAGACAATGACATAAATGTCATATATGAGTATGTCTTTGAAACATTCTCTCTCTTTCATTCTATTTCTCTCTTTTTCTCTCTGTCTGAAGGAACGGGTTTCTCACCACTCACACATGAACACTAAGTTCATGAATTTAAAACATGTAAAAATCAATCACAAGACAAATGGTCAGATTAAATTTCATTAGACATGGAGCTAATGTTGATGTTTCTACACTAGAGGTACATTGTGAATTCATCGGTGAGCAATCAAATTAGCTTTTTCCTGTTACGCCTTCCATCCTGCAGTGAAATACAGCACATGTCCTCTGGTCTTTCATCAACGGTTGTGAAAATTTGATTCATTCTGTGTTGAATAATTTAGTGAATGGACGATTTGTGTAATATTCAATTAATTATTAATCTGTAAATTTAGTAATTTAAACAGATTAGCCAATTTGCCTATTTGCTTTTCTTTAAGCTGTGGACCATTACTGCTGTAATTAAAGTTCATTCAGAGATTACCGTGTTTAATATGCCGTCTCGCACATCAGTTCATATTTTATGGAGTTTAGAATTAACTTCACAGACATTTGGAATATTTACATTTATAATGAATGAGGTTCTGTTAAACATCAACTGTTAGCCCTTAAACATCAGCACAAGTCATGAATAAAATAATACTGCTCTGTCCAAGACATTTTAACCCTTTAAACACAGAGCATTAACTGACTTTGAAGCACCTATAATGACTTTTAACTTGTGTGTGTCTGCAATTAGTAGTAACCTGTTACTCCCAGACATAAAATGAAGGAGTCTGTGAAGTTATTGTTCTGTTATTGCTGTAGTAAGTCCACTAAGAAACTGAGGGTGCAGCTGCTTCAGCCCTTTATCCTGTGTTAAGCAAATGTATTTAGCAGTGACTGTGATTAGACAATCAATGATGCTACAATACATTACAGCAATAAACCAGCAGAGTCTGTGCAAAAATCACTGCAGCCACTACAGAGAGTCATTGCTTTTATACAACAGCCACAACAACATTATATTATATTATTATATTTAAAATCACAATTATTTTGCCAAGAAATTTGTAGTTAGTCTGCCTATCTGTGTGTGACAATACGGACCGCATGTGCTGCATTTATATTCTGTTGATGTTCTATTGAGATGTACGCAATTCTACATTGGTTTCAAATGTGGCTCATCCAATCAGATGACAGAACTATCTATTATATGAATATGTAATGGCACACGTGACTAAAGGGAAGCTATGGCTGTGTAAATGACTTTTGTCATTCACAGATTAATTTCGTCTCTATACACTGAATATGTGTAGTTATGAAAGCAAAATTACTTGTCACATTAAAAGGATATTCGGCTCTGACAATGTATTTATTCTTTTATTCATTTGACTGTTTACATGAATAATTTCCTGTGCATTTTTAAGCCTAGTATTATTAAACACCAGGCTATCAATAAGCTCTGATTTTGTGTTTCTTAAATAGCAGTATAAGAGTTTATAGGTTCAAGTATAATGATGTATTAAATCTAGAGATAATTAGAGATGGTCAGTATAATCACTCTTTAGCAACATTATGGCTACAGAGTTAAAAGGTGTTTATTGGCAGTAAAAATGTTATTATACTAAAAAGATTCACAGGGGAAATCATATGGAAAGAATGCCAAATGTATTATCTATTTAAACAAAAAGAATTTGTTGACCCTTTATTACTTAAACACCTCCACACACGCCAACAATTCTGATACATAATATAGCTGAGAAATGAGCTAATGTGGTTTAATCTGATTGCTTTTGATTATGAAGAGCTAATGTCTAACCAAGGCCCCTATTCACACTATCTCTTACAGAATCTGCAGCCAGGCAGGAAATTGAAACTAGGTAAGAGGTAAGAGGCCATCACAACAATGGTGGATGAGCTACCGACAGTAATTATGTGAAGTGCTATTCAAATAAAATCACACTGGATTATGGACACTTAGGGACACTCATGCTCACTGATTTACTTTTGATGTCCATCAGAGCTGTTCCTTGCCGATGACTGATGTCTGATCTTTTCAGACATGCAGTCTGAAGTGCTTGTATTGGGTTTGCATTTCCAATAAGAACTTGCTGCCCACTTCTAGTGTTTAAAATTAGGCCTGCCTTTTTTTTCTTTTTTTAACCTGCTTTGAAAGTGCTCTTACATAGGTCAAGTTTTTGGGTGGTGTTGCCAGGCAACATTGTTTTTGGATGTAAAGGGGAAGTAACATGGAAACATCGTTGTCTGACAAAAAGTCTCACAGCAAACTCAC
>JBAJNP010001510.1:4700-60417 GCA_036877545.1 Yasuhikotakia modesta
TTTTAATATACATGCCTCCAAAGTGTGTGTTTTTGTATAGGATGTTCATATGCAAACAGGCAGGTTTAAACGTGTTTCATAGGCCATTGGTTGGTCATTAGGGAGTGTCTAACCCCAAGCTAATGAGGAAGAAAAAATACTAGACATGACCAGTTTAGTTTTGCCATATGATTCTAAGTCACAGATCTGCCTTGTATTAAAATAACAATTAACAAAAGTTATTTTTTTTATTATGATAGTTTTAGGTCCAGAAACAAAGCGTTGCTTTTTTTATACATATACTCATCATTCCAGCCATTATAGAAGTTCATAGTTCCAAGGTTGTCATTTTTTTGTGATTTTAGTGATGCTTTGCTTTAAGTGTGTGTGTGTGTGTGTGTGTGTGTGTGTGTGTGTGTGTGTGTGTATTGAATGTACATCATCTATAGAGCACACACACACACATACTCTTAGATCTCAGAAAGGTAATTGCCCAAAAGAAGGTTTCGTAATGGTTAAGTAATCCCACACACCTTATCCCATATATTCATTACATCTGTGAGGTCACTTTGTCTCAGACTGAAGGAAAATTAAGAGTCTGACTGACCCACTTATACTTATGCATGACATCACAGTTTCTCTCTCTCGCTCTCTCGCTCTCTCTCTCTCTCTGTCACTTTTAATAAAGACAGACCTTATAAACCCACTTCCAGATTTACTCTGACAGTAAAGTTCTCACATAATTCATGGAAATTACTCTTGGCATGTGCAGTACCACGTAAATATGCTCAGTGTTCTTGTGCGAGTCCATGCAGCACGTTTGCGTGTGCGGCAGGCCGTGTTTGGTCTTGTCCTTTGCTCAGGAACTTTGCTTGCCCTCACTGGGCCAGTGACAACTGCAGTACGCCCCAGCCTGTTGTGTTTATGTGTTTATGTAACTTATTGGTGTTTCAAGCATGTGTGTTTGTTTGTATGTGTGTGAAGGTGGTCTTGACCCGGGGGTCACACCTATTGTGTGAACACCTGAAGGCTGTGTGTTATAGCTGCTCAGTGTGCATTATGCTCAGTACCTCTTGCGTATCTGCGCACAAAGCACACAGCATTTCTTGCATGTGTGAGTTTGTGTGTGTGTGTGTGTGCACGCCTGTTTTTTGAATGTCACTGTGACCAAATGTGAATTCCATAAATACTGAGGAGATTTTACACTTGACCCCAATCTGTTCATTTCATCAGAATTTTCCTGGAACGATTTAATCAAAAGAATTGAACTTTTGTTGGATGACAAAACAAACAGACATATAGAGTATATAATAAGAACCCAGGGGGCTAATGTGCTAATGACCATTCGGAACACCTTAGCAACCACATAGCAACACACTGTGCATTGTAGTACATCTTACATTTCTTTAGATTACAGAAAAATCTAGTTTCAAACGTGACTATCTCACCTATAATACAATGATGCAAAAAATATTTTAGAGGATAATCTCTGCCAGGGAAAACTGCAACATTTGTCCAACAAAGGCTTAAACCACCAGACATCTAATACAGCCAAATGCTCTAATACCCAATACTGGCCGAAACAAGCAGATTATCCCATTATGAGATATAAACCTCTTTCTCTTATTGGATCAGCTGATGTTAACCCCGCCTCTTTTCTGCAGTCAGCTGGGTAATGTAAACTTGTAGGCTAGTTAGGGATAGAGGCTGATATTAAATACATTCTTGGCCATCTTTCTCCATTTCGTTTCTTCTTTGTGTGTGTGTGTGTGTGTGTGTGTGTGTGTGTGTGCACGCATTTATCAAGGTTTGGGAGGCAGGCCCAAACAATATGGCACCCTCAGGCTGTTTTCTCTCCATGTCCTCTTTCTCTCCATCCTCTTTCTGTCTTTTTCTCTCTCTCTTCCGTTTTCTGATATTCTTGAGTCATCGATCAGGAATGAAGAGCAAAATAACAGTGACAGAAAATGAAAGAGTTGTAGGGCGAGATGGGAAGGACTGAATAAATCAGAAGTTTGAGAATGTGTTTACCGTGTAAGAATACCACTTAATTACAGGTTTGGAGTTGTTTGTCCGTAGTGTTCTCGACTGTCTGTGAAGATACTCACACAGAACATTTTAGTCAAAGCTTGCTTCAGTAATCTGCTGAAAATAACTCAACACTAAACGTCATTGTTTTGATGTGAGACATGAACCAACTCAAAGTGAGACCATGTAAAGCCCTTTTTCAGTGCTTGTCCTTTAGAACAAGCCCACGCCTGCCCAGGTGTACACACAGAGAGAGAGAGGCAAAGGTTTGTGCTGATATATTACTTTTCTGCAATTGTTTACATAAATGGTATGTATATTTAGCCGTCACTTAGTAAAGCCCCAATGACCCAAAACACTGTAGAAGCAACCTAGCAACAACCCAGAACACCTTAGAAACTGCCTAGCATTCATGTAGACCACTTGCTTACCAATGCTCTAGTAACACCCTAGCAACCACTTAAAAACTGCCCAGCAACAATCTGGACCCACCCTAGCAACAGCCTAGTAGTACTCAACTTATTTTATATCACAACATACCTCCACCTATTAATTTCTCTCTCACTTTCATTCTCCTTATTGCTTTCTCCCTCCTTCCACAGGGACATCTGCCAGGTTACCTTCAAACCAATCCCGTGCCCACTGTGCACTGTAGTGTTTCATGATATGAACTCACAATTAATCACAAGCCACAATTTAATTTCCTTCCTGTTGAGCAACACACACAGGGTAATACCCACACACACACTCAGTGTTTCAGCGATTTAGCATGGGCCATTGAGTCAGTTCAGGGCCATGTAATGTGAAGGATATTTTCCATCTATTTGTCTGTATTTTTCTGTTGCTGACAGGTGTGTGGTGCTGGTGAGGTCTGTATGTACGAGTGTATGGCGTTTCTCTTAATTTGGCACATTGTGTGTCTCTGTGGTTCATCGCTCAGCCACAAGGTAATGTCAGAGGAGAATGGGAACCAGCAACAGAGAGTGACTCTGAAAAAACGCCTTGTAAATGGCAGGATGTGTGTTTGCGTGCCTCTTGCAATAATACAGTGATGGTATCAGATGTTAAAAATGTGTCGCCTTTTTATTATTTTGTCAGAAAGTAGTTATTTTTGCTGTGAAAATAGCAGAACTTTTGTAAAAATGGACTTCTGTAATCAGATTATGATTATGCTTGTATATGTCTAATTTATGTGCCACTTAAACTTACATAAAACTGTGATATCCCTGGCAAACTTTGGCCAATCAGGTGATTCATTTTTCCTCAGAAAGCACTTATTGGTCGGTGAAGGAACTGCAGGAGGTCTGTGGGTGTGGCCTGTGAATCTGAGACCAGATTCAGATTGTGCCATATCCGTGTAGAGTTAATTGTGAATCAAATGAATCTGAAACAGAGTCACGCGGTTCAAAGGCAGGTTAAACGGACAATCCATCATTCTGAACTCCCCCAGACTCTATCAACACTTCTTTTCTTCTCTTCTTTTCTTTCAGTGCTTCTTTCCCTCCAGTGACTCAGTCTGTCCCTTTGTGTCAAATCCCAGAGACACAACACGAGTGTGTGTGGCCAAGGACAGATCACATGGAGCTCTTTGTTTTTCGTTTGTGTGGCCACTTGGTCCTTGCACACCTCATTAGCCGTAACAACTGCTGGTTACCACAGAAAATGTGTGTCACTGCGTAAGTGCTCTTCCATCTCTGATCTTCTCCATTGAGCGGTTCTGAGGGAGAAAGAGACATAGAGACTACCCAAAAGTTGAACCAACAATTTAACGATGTCATGCACACACAGGCACACTGTTGATGTTTGGGAGTGAGCGAGCACGAGAAGGAGAGAGAGATTGTGTGTGAAGTTCCTTGAAGAAATACAGATCCTTTAGCCACATGGCATTTACGGAAATTCAATATCCTGATGCTTCAGTTTGTGTTTGGATATGTGGTCAGAATCATCCTGTAACGGGCAGTTCGAAGCTTTAAAGGAACGGTTCACCTAAAAAACATTCTGTCAACAGTCTTTCAACTCTGTCATCATTTACTCAGTCTCATGTCAGTCCAAACCCATATGACTTTCTTTCTTCCATCATTGAATTATGACAGAAGTGGATCTCATACCTTTCTAAATCATTTAATAGCTGTGGTTGAGCAACTGACTGGAAGGATGTTATTTACTGACAGTATTGTCATTGTTATCACATTAATGATATTTTTAAGATGCTTTTGTGTTTGTCTTGAAAACTCCAGTCCCCATTCATTTTAAGTGTACTTGTTGTTCTTTTCCCTGCATTCTCCTAAATTTATCATTTGTGTTTCACAGAAAAAGAAAGTCATATGGATTTTAAATGAGTGAGTAAATGATGACACAATTTGTATTTATTGTTACTTTGGGTGAATTACACATTGTAACAATTAATCAGATGAAATCGTGTAATATATAAACGTATGATAATGCTTTAAAGTGGAACACCTCCTAAGGTCAGTCCCTGTTTTTATTTAACAGATCTCATACCTAATTACACTAATCTGTTAATATTTAGTTTACACTTACCTGCAGCCTGAATCTGTCAGCACTCATTCCATTACCCAGAGTTCATAGCTGCCCCACATGTTCAGTATTAAATGCTTTGTAATTTTGGTTTTTACACACACACACACACACACACACACACACACACACACACACACACACACACACACACACACACAGAGAGAGAGAGCTTCTTCTAATGAAACAGCCAGACACACATCTGTTTTACCAATGAAATACAGGGAGGAATAAAGTCAGAGGGAGAGAATGGAGTAAGTTTGATGTTGGTGGGCAAGTGGTTAAAAAAAGAATTGTTTCAACATTTAGCAGAGATTGGAAAACAGAGAGGGATTTAGATCAGTAAAGAGGTGGATGTATGACAGGAAAAGTTTAACTAACTTACCTTGCCCACCATCTGGTGTATGTGTGTTTTCTTTACTCTACTTTGGGTACAAATCTGCCCCCAGAGGTAAGCTAAATCTGACAAAACCCCCCTTGGGTGCGTTTGGTTATGTCACTGATTGGAAAAACGATTCATACCTCAAATAGTTTTTATTCTTAAAGTTTCCTTTTTGAGATAGAGTTAGTCTATACAGTTGTGAGTATATAAACTTACAAATACAATAAAAGTCTAATATATGTTGTCATTTTGATAAATGTGTGTATGGCTGTGTGTTAAGAGCACCTGATATCTGTCTGCTGGGCAGTTTTTGACGGTTAATATCATTAAATTTAATGGTGTGTAAATCTGGGAGTGTGTGTTTACAAGTGATGTGTGCTGATGCTTTAGTTTTATAAATGATGTGGCCCAGAACCTCAAAGGTTTTGGAAATAGATCAGAGAGAGATAAGGTAGATGTTTCAGAGTGGATAAAAAATGACATGAATAATGAAAGAAAAGTTTCACTCAATCTCTGTGTAGTTTTTAGCAGCTCAAACTAAATCAAATGTTTTTGCTGCCTTTGAACATACAACCAAGCTCACAGTTGTTTGGCAGATATAAAAAGGGTTCGAGAAACAGAAAAAAGAGAAAAAGGCATGCAGAGCCATTAAAAAAGAGCAGAAAGGGTAAATTTGCAGATGGTAGGATGAAAGGAAGGACAAAACCGCTGTGAAAGAGAGAACAGACTTTGCTGTTTATGTAACTCTTAGAACTTGCACATGACGATGGAGTTTATCCATCACATTGTTGTAATGAAAAGATAAAATGAGTTGATCTGATGACTGTGCGTGTGTGTGGTAAAGGAACAATTAGCAGTTCAATTGAATAGATGATATGTAATGTAATATGATGTCATAGTGATGTAAAAGGTCATACACTGCTAGTCATATATCACATGCATACAAATTCCCACTCACCTCCCAATTCCCCACTGATCTTTTTATATTAAATAATTCCTTTTATTTGTGACTGTGTGTCACAAGTAGTTGTCAGTTCTGTGAACACTATTTAACAATTAACACTACAACAAATGTGTGTTCTTATTTGTGTAACTATAACTAAGAAAGAACCCATTAATTTAGAGACTAATTGAAGTATTTGAGTCTTGTTGCCTACCTTTGAGCCCAATTATTTGTCAACATACTTCTAAACGTTGACTAAATTAATTTTGAACAAATTTGCAGCTTTTTAACTTGCACTCAGGGGTGCATCTGTCCAATCAAATGCTTTATACAATGAAGAAGCCCCTCCCTGTACAGACCTGCCACCAAAAAGTCTTAGGAGCAGAAAGCAGCAACTATTGATTTATTTGCTATGTCCCACCTAAGCTCTTTGTTTCCATAAAAATACATAACCACAGAAAAGTTAGTGGTGTTCATTAAGTATTTTTACAGGATGTTTTGAAAAAAAATCTCAATAGCACTGAAAGCTACTTGTATTTTTTTTAGTTTCATTGTGGTTCAGTCTGACTCAGTTGGTATTGGGGGGAACTTGCTGATGGATTTTCCTTAAATATCATTATAAGCACCAAACATAGAGTTTAGTCACAATTATTAAGACCCTCACACGTGGCTTCAGCATGTGTGTGTGAGTCAGTGTGTGTCAGGGAAAAGCCCAGCCTCTTTAAAGTGTCTGAATTACAGTGTGTGAAGGAACAGAGGGAAGTCCCAATCTTTGCACAAACCTCAGTAAAACACCAAGTGTGTGTGTGTGTCTTTATAACTGTAATAAAGATTAAGTAGAAATCAGAGGCAGACATCTGTGCAATTGCTGCATGAACATGAAACATAACTGTTTCCTGAAAATAAATTTCACTTTCCATTTCATCTTTGCTTTACCATGATCTCTGTCCTTGTTTCACATCTTGCATCCTTCTATTTTCACTTCATTTTGACAGTTGGTTTTTTTGCCAGTGTAAATGGGTGTATTTTGCATGATTCCACAGTTTTGTTCACCTGGCACACATCTGTGACAGGAAATATATCTGTGGCTTATAACAGACAATTATGGTTGCAAACCATTGAGCAGTGTTAATGTGTATTCGGTAAGTCTAGTAGAAAAGTAGAAAATAGTAGAAAAACCCACTGAAAATGCATACATCTTCAAACTGGAACTAAACAGCATCAGTTTTGATGCTCAGTTTGATCAGTTTGATCTAATACATTTTTAGGTACCACATCATACTGATAAATGTATTTTTTACTAAAATCAACAGATTTTACACAAAAAGTTCCAAATGCTGTTTGGTTTTTGCTAGTCAATGTTATGCTATAATTACTGCTAAGTTGTGATTTAGGAAATATCACAGAAACCCACAATTAAAAGGTTCTTTTTAGCCTCAAAGTTCAGGTTTGGCACATTAAATTACTTATGCTCTTTAAAACTTTATCATAACAGCTCTTTTAGAACTGATTTTAAAAGATTCATGCAGTGATGTGTCCTATGTTTTCAATACCTGATTAAAATTGCTTAAACATTTCCTTTTAATAGCTAACACATGGTTTTAAAAGTGTAACGTTGTGTTCTTTCAGACTGTTTGTTGTGGTGTCAGCGGTTATTCATGCTAACTTTAATGCCTGACCTCATAGCATGAAAAATCTTACCAGACTTATATGTTATTGATTCTTACACACGCTCATAAGTGCATTGTATCCAAAACACACACACACACACACATATACAAACACACACACGCACACACATTGATGCGCAATAGCGAAATTTCACTTTTCACTTCTATCATAACTCTCTCTCTTTCTTTCTCTTTCTCTCACATCCTGACTGAGCAAGTAGTGATTGATAAACACATTTCAAGGTCTCTGCCACACTGATAGCTTATTCCCGCAATGCTTGCGAAGACCTTGAGTTGTGTTTGCGTGAACACATTTATCAGCTTGCTAATGCGCCATGAACCGTCACATTGCGTGTATTGTACTTAGTTGGCAGGTAACCAGTCAGACAGGGATTGGGATATTCTAGCCCACATTATCACACACAAAGGCCAGCTTGTGTGCCCCGGCTATGACTGTAGGGTCAGAATGGGCGGAGCTGCCTGTCAAAGGTCATCCTGGCAGGGACAATACTGACTAGACAGACTGCTGTAAAGCAACACACACAATGTACTGATGTATCTGTTATCTGAGGTCGAGCCAGAGGAAAAGATTTTAAAAGCGAGGTGGCTCCACTCTGCATTTTGAAACAACAGCAGAATTCTGCAGCGCTTTGTGTGAGTGGAAGACTTTGGCCGGAATGCCTGAATTCCTCTCAGTCCGTTAGGAATGCTGGCTGAAGCGAATAACAGAGAGAGGCAGAGGGATCAAGCTGGGAACGTTTTGATTTGTTTTTTCTGACCTGAGATCAGCACTGTGGGTATTAATTGTCATTACTTGTCACCATCAACACTGGCTCTGTGGAATTAGTTAAAGATAAACATTAAAGATAAAAGCATTACTGGTGAGCTATAGCCCCCCTTCCTCTCCCACACTTTAGCCTCAGCTGCGGTCTACACACTTATAATCACTCAAATACGTTAAGAAAATGTAATAATTTTCATGGTCATGGCTTAGATGTTCTTCATTAGAGATTCCTTATTATGATGGTTTAAGCATAACCATAAAAGCTATTACTGTAAAAGCTCTTTAATACTTAAACATTACTGTCCTAAAGTGATATATAATGCCAATGAATGTACTGTGATCTGATCTGCCGTGTGCTAGAACATCAGTTTTTCACATTGGTTTATCTTTGAATAACATTTGCAGCGTTCTAAAATAAATACATTTTAAAATCAAGGTTATATATATATAAATTCCAGTTGTATAACAGATCAGTGATATAAAGGGTAGACACTGAGCCTGAGTTGATGGTGTACAGCCCTCCATTATGAGCTATAGCCAAACTTGGCTGCCCTTTTTCCACATCTCTCTAACAAATCACAAACATCTGATCCCATTTAAAACACTTCAATAGAGAAATCTTACTCTGAATAGCTTACATGTGACGTTCCTGAAGAAAAACAAATAATAATGATAACAAATGTTATTTAAATAATTCTGTTTCATAATCTACAGTATGACTGTAATGTTGATGGATTGTTAGTGTTAAGTAATGCTATAATGAGTTCTCTTTATGTTATTTAGAAACCACAAAGTGTTGCACTTGTTAAAATGATGTATTTAATTTAAAGTTATGAGTGTGGGAAACATATTTTAAATGACTGATTTAATTAAAACAATTATCTGCTTGGGTTAGTTGTATAAGATAGAACACAACACATGGTGACAGGGAATAAAATATATTATGCTGGACAAAACTAGTTGAATTAGATTATGCTGGTAAGAATGTGTGGGGTAACACAGCTGGTGTGGTTACTGGAGGTCACAGGTTTAATTTCAGAGGCAAATGAAAAGAAGTTACCAAGTTGCCCGTGATGTTCTCTCATGTCCTTAAGCAAACCTCTTAACTCAAGGTTGTACAGAAATACTTACATTGCTGGAATCTGTAATTACTGCACTGTTAGATAAAAGGAAGCAATCTTAACTTAAATGCAAGGTTATATCTGAACTTAATGCAAGGGTACATCTCTCAGATATGAGCTGGGTTTAAAGAGCATACATTATGATTATGGAATTTTAGCTTTTGTGTTTAGTTTATTTGGGGTGGTCCTGCCTTCACAGTCTGACAGCATCTGTCCTTTTTTTCTCTGTGTTTCTCCACCTGTGTTATTCAGAGCTTACACACACACTGTGGGTTTTCAAATACATAAAGAATTTTATACTGTGTAAATTGTATATTCTCTCCCCTGACCCAACCCTAATCCTCACAGATTGTTTTTTTTTTTGGCATTTTTACATTTTTAAAAAGCATAATTTAGTGTGTTCAATAATAATTACACACTCCCAGGGTAGGAGTGTGTGACTTTTACTATCCTTTTGTCCTGTGGGGACCTTTGGAAAAACAAAACACACTTTTAAATGTGCTCTGGTTGGACCCTGTTTGTGTGTGTGGTTGTGTTTCCCTACAAAAGCAGAGATTGTAATAGAAAAAAACACTTGACAGGAAACACAGAAAGTGACCTAATAGCAGGTGAAAGTTTATTATTAAAGTATAATCATTCTTTGAAAAAATCCCAACAATTGTTAGATTGTTCCTGTATCCTTACATGTGTGATATTGTATGACTAGGTGTGTCTTGTGTGTGTGGTGTGTGTGTGTGTGGTTGTGCAGGTTAAACTGATGCAAAAAAGATGTACATTATAGGCTGCTGACGACATCAGTCTCCATGACAGCTTATGGTTCTGTATCATATAACATAGGTCAGATCTCTATCAGTCTTTCTATCTCTCTCTCTCTCGTTCTGTCTCTCTCATTCTGTCTCTCTCTTGTTTGATTATTGAGATTTCAGATACAGTGTTTGCAGAGGCCTTGAAATAGGTGGTCAGGTGAGTGTGTGGAAAAGCAAAAATTGAACGACAACAAAAGAAAGAAGGATATAGATTGAAATATAAATGTGTTTGAGGACTTGATGAGATTATATTTGCTCACTATTTCTCTGGAGCGTCTCCATGGCGCTGTATAGACGCCACTGAGTCGAAAGTGTGCAGTACAGCACACACAGCTCTGTGTATGTATCTTTAATGATTACTTTCATAGATGCAGTGACTTAAACACATAGTTAATGATTCACCTCATTACAGTCCTCAGGTGAACCAAAGCCTCACACACAGTCTGAAGGAGTCCAGAGTGAGGAACCCATTCAGAACCAATGAAAACATTCCTCATCTGCAACAAAACACACACATTTGATACTGCACATCACAATATACAAGAGTGAGAGACTTTTACCTCTGACCAGTCTCCACCCATAATAGCCTGCCATCGAGAATAGGAGTGGCTGAGAGAGGGAGGGGACAGGGAGAGAGAGAGCGCGAGAGAGAGGGAAAGCTGAAGCAGTCTGCGGTAGCAGTCAGCGCAACAGCCAAAGCCGAGAAAGACTGAGAGGGAGAGCAAAAAACGAGATAGTACAATTAGTGACTAAGAAAGAAAGTGAAGGAAATAATTGTGAACATAAAAGAGAGACAGAACAGAAAGAAGAAGCAGTAACTAAAAATCACTCCAGCCCGGGACAGAAGAAACTGAATAAGAGGAAGAAAAAAAGGCACATGAATTAAATGAACTCCTGGATTTGAGGCACATTCAAGCGTGGACTGTAGCTACTGCTGTGATCTGTCAGTCCTATAGTGTGTGTGTGTTCTTCAAAGGCTGAAGGGAGTGTGTGAGCCTGTTGTTCCCCTGGAGTCTATGGGACCATGGCACCTGTCAGAAACCGATGAACTTGAGGCTTTAAAGACTTGCAGAAGAAAACCAGGGAAGAAAGCAGGTGAGTGGTTTTCATTTCATCTGTGGTTGCGCTTGACTGCACCGTGTGCATCTGTGAATGTAGGTAAGTGTAAAAGGCTAATCACTCTTTAATTTGTGTGTTAGTTGAGTAAGAGCATAGATATTAAACTGTATTTGTTATGTGCATTAATATGTTAAAACCTTTTTGACTGAAGTTCATACAGATGTGGATACAAGATAAAGAGTGTTTAATATTAGGTAGGAAGCCCTCCAATGCGACAAGCTGTTCAACCTCTTTGTGTGTGTGTGTGTGTGTGTGTGCTCAACATTTTGCATGGTGTTTATTGTCTATAGCTTAGGCTTTTTTCATTTGTTTTCTACTTGTTTTCTTTTTCATTCTGCAGTTTGTGTAGTTGTTTTAGATTGACTATTGTAAGGTTGAATCAAGGATTTTTTGTGTTGTTATAGGTATAAACACTGTGGTGTGTGTGTTGTGGACTAACCTTACTGGACTGTGTTTTCTTAATATAGGATGATATTAAAAGATTAAATGCTCTGTGAATGGAAAAGAGCGAGAGAAAGAGACAGATAACAAGAGAGACAATGATAGAAACAGACATGTTCATTCTGTAAGAGTGTTTCCTCTGAAATATTTACCCTTCTGCAACTCTGACATTTCTTGTGGGATGATGTTCACTGGTTTACACAAAGAGCAAAAGACTGTTATCATCACTTTATCATCAACATTTCATGATTTTTATGTTTTAATGCCTAAACCATCAGATAAATGAAAAGATGCACACACACACAGACTTTCCATTTTGTTACATAGACTTCTGTTGATTTTATACTGATCTGATTATATTTTCTTTCCCTTCTTTTTTAGCTTTACCTTCATAGAAAAGACAATGAAGCTAAAATATTAAAACAATTCTTTAAAAACTGAATTTCTGCATTTTATAATTGTCCTGAGGTACATTTGTTGGCCTCCAAAATTTAGTGGATTTAAGGTGTTACCTTGTGGGGACATTTGGTCCCAGTAATGTAGGCAAAACCTGACCCTTAAACATAAACACACTTCATACCATGCACTACCCAAAATAGTAATTAACCACACAAACTACTCTGTCTCTCACACTCTTTCACACACACACACTTGCACAGAAACACCGCATGCTGTGTTCTTGGTCAGCTGTGTTTTTGGTGAGGAGAAGAATGTTGTGTTGTTTTAGTGGAGGCTCTAAGAGAACATTGTGCGAAAGTGTGTGTGTGTGTGTGTGCTCATGTTCAATAGATGAAATCACACGCAAGGACTCACACAACCAGAAGGTCCCAGGCCGTCCTATAATGCGCATCTCCGAGTGACTTTCTCTATATTGTCTGTGGCTCCTTGATTCTTGCTCTCAGGATTAGGGGGGTGGGTTAAGAGACAGAGAGGATAAGAGAGATTGAGAGAGAGAGAGGGGGCTTTTAGCCTGCTGTCTCAGCCGGTGTGGATCGTTAATTGAGCTGCTCCCATAGGGGGGTATCAGACCTCAGATTAATTTGGCTCCCCCTCTTCACACACACACACACACACACACACACACACACATGCTTTTTGCCTCACACACACTTTTAGGGCCACTTATATCCATCTATTAGAGCACAATTGTCAGATGCCCTGTTACTGCTGGAGTTACTATTCTGATAAGAGGTGTGTGTGTGTGTGTGTGTGTGTGTGTGTTTGCATGTGTGTTTGTGTGGTAGAATTGGTTTAATAGACTACTATGTAACCAATGAGTAACCACTATGTAACCAATTTACCCATTTTTTTTTGTATTGCGAATATGCCCATTAAAAAATGCCCCACAAAATGGGGCAAATATTTCCCTTCAATCAAAAAGTTCATTTCTGACTCACAAAGCACATATGACCTGTTGGAGGGATGAACTGTAGTTTAAGCCCAACTTGATTTAAACGATCAAGGAAAGTGAGATACATGGTAGTGGAATGATGCACTGAGGTTAACTGTGTGCTCACCTTCCCCTGAAAGTTGCAAGAAACGTCATTCCAATATCTGCAGCTCTCCAGAGCTGTATTCACAACACATAAATCTCACTTGCTCTCTCTTGTCTCCTTCAGGGCTCAGTGAGCAGTAGATTTCAAACTCAGATATTTTGTTTCATGACATATCTGACATATTCCAAAACACCATATAATACTATAGCATTGATTACTAAATATAAAAAAGTAGCTTTTTGACAGTGGGTTATGCAAAAAAAAGATACATAGACCCAGTCTGTTTTACATTATGAAGCAATAGACACTGTTGAAATGTTGAAGTGTTTAGGAACTTTGTAGATGTTGGTGGAACATGTCCATAGTTAATTTGATGGATTACACCTGCATGAACTTGAAGGAAACTGACTTCATACATCCACTCTTTGGTTTGAAGGTAAAACATTACTCTGAAAAGTCAAGTTTGTTCTGAGGAATAGCTTTGATTTGTTTTGCAAATGACACTGTTGCATTGATTTTCTATTTTGCCTTCTAATGCATTTCAAAAGTCATATTCTTCAAGCGTGACTTTAGTTTCCAAATTTTTGGAATTTCTGCCATTTCAGCCATTGTGGCTGAAATAAGTTAATGATTAAAAAATAACAGAGGTTTTTCAATAGTTTATCTCTTCCTTTTGTGACTGTTCAGAAATTGAGTTTGAGAATGTTGAGTGTCTCTATGACAACTATTGCTGCTCTTAAGAATTCCTCCCAGCTGAGGAGGATATGGAGAAAAAAGAGACAGAACCAAGTCAACAAGTGCACATTTTTTGAACAGGTCAGTTTACCAAAGGAGGGACAGTGCACACAATACACTGCAAAGGGTGAGGGAAGAGAGAGAGCGATAAAGGAGAAGATGGAGAGATAAGCGCAGAATGATAGATCAGGCAGGATTGGAGAGCAGAGCAGTAGGTTGTTCATGTTTGTAATCATTTATAGCGAATGATGTGTGTATTCATACAGTGCTGTGTGCAGGTGAGTGAGCAAGTGAGTGAGTGAGCGAGTGAGCGAGTGAGTGAGTGAGCGAGTGAGTGAGCGATCGAGTGATGTAAGTGATGATGTAAGTGTGTGCATGTGCTGATTAAGGTCATTGTGAGTGTCTTTTGTGCTGCTGTTACATTTCACTTTACACACGCACACACACACACATGCTGGAGACAATTTTTCTCTCAAAGTATCAGTCACACACATATGTTTGCTGCTTGATCTGTAGATATGCAGGGATGTGTTAACGTTAAACTCTGAAAACCCCTTCACAGAGGAAAGCAGTGCTTGTGTGTCTGTGTATTTCTGGCAAAAGTATTTCCCGGTTGTTCCTTGTTTATTTTTTGCTGAGTGCCTATAGAGGTATGAGCTCATTAGGCAGAGCCCGCAGAAGTGTGTGTGTGTGGGTGTGTGAGGGTGAGTGTACATATGGGTCAGAAAAATGACAAAGTGTTGGTTGATTAAAAAGAGGGAGGCATTCCTGAACACAAGCCTCTCCGGTGCTTTAAACAGGGAGTGTGTTTGTTTGTGTAGTGTATGTGTAATGTGTGTCTGAGTCTGTGGCCGTGATTAAAAGGAGAAACAGATAAATCACAATGACTTGAAAGTAGATTCAGAAGGACATAATGTGCGAGATGGATAGAGTGAAAGAGAGAGAGACTCTAAATAGGGAATATTCCTCCATCTATTCGTTCATCTCAAACTGTTTGTCATTGACTTTCAGCCGGACTCAGAGGTCACGCTCGTGGAACTGATTAGGCAGAAGCAGCTTGTAATAGGGGACGGAATACAGCGTGACACCTTTGTGAAAGGTGGGAATGAATGTGTGACACTGATAGATTTCCCCTTTAATAGATGTGGACTGAAGTGTGACTGGACACACACTTAGGTTTAAATTCATTGGCTAAAAAATGGCACTATACTTATATAAAAATAGAAAGAGAGACCGACAGTTACAGAGAAAGAAAGATACATTAAAAAGGCATTAAGGATTATGGGTAATGGAGCAGGGCCGTCAGTGTGGATTAGCTAATGCTCATCAGAGAGTAGAAGTGTGTGTGTGTGTGTGTGTGGATTTTAATGCTTGAAAAGAGAGAGAATGTGTCTTTGCAAACACCCCTCAACAGTAAGCTGCTCGAGTCAGCGTGTGTGTGTGCTTATGTTGCATCCTGGCTCATTAGTCTGTAGTGGTCGACTAAAGTGTATGTTCAGCAGCAGCCTTTAAATAATGAAAGAAGATAGAAGAGATCGGACATGCAGGAAGAGAGAGAGTATGTGTGTGTGAGAGAGAGAGAGAGAGAGAGAGAGAAAGTGTTTAAAAAATGGAGTCCCGGGATAAGATGGGGCTGGTTGCACCCTCTGTTTTGGTGCCCACAAAACCCTAACAAGCTACCTGTGTGTTTGTGTGCGAAATAGAGAAAGAGAGTCAGTGAATAATACTGTATTAGCAAACGTACTTGATTTTTTTTCAGTGGGATGAGATTCACCTCTGCATTGAGCATATTTTACATGCTCTATATTCAGGAAAAACAAAATGATCAAGTGAAATATAATGACAGCTGTTTTGTATATGTGTGTGTGTGCATGTGTGTGTGTGTATAAGAGTGTGTGTGTGTAGTTTTGAATGTCCATTGCCCTTTGAGATTCTGCCCACTAGCACTCTCAGCACTTGTAAATCAATACCTGTCAATCATATACACACAGATACACACACACCTGGCTGCTGTACACACCCTCAGTGGTTATTTGCCCCAGGGCACCTCTGAGCAAAGAGTGGGGCAGTTTTGTCTGTGTATGTGTGTGGATGAGAAATCTTATTCTGCAGAGATTTATTAACTGTCTGCCTATGTATGTAGTGATTTATTTAGTGATTAATATTAGCATTTGTATATTTTTGCACTTTCTGTATATGTAATGTAATAATGACCAGTCCTAAAATACCAGCAAACTGTACAGGTGTGTGTGTGTGTGTGTGTGTGTGTGTGTGTGTGTGTGTGTGTGTGTGTGTGTGTGTGTGTGTGTGTAGGAGAAGAGAGTCCAGTGTAGACAATGAACAGAATTCCTGCCTGCATTCCTTTTGAACCTACACAGACACACACACACACGCTGCCCATCAGGCTTGAAAACTGTACATATACTTTACATTTTATTACCACATTAACAATTTTTTTACAACAGTGTTGACCCACAACAAATGGTTTTAAAACATGACTAGTTAATTTAGTCTTTTATGGTAATGGAATATGTGTGCATGAGACAGAGCTGATGACACTGTAATCCTATCGGATGAATGAATAGATTAATCTTGTTAACTGAATCCACACCAAAGTGCTCAGAGTCTGTTCAAGGATTACCAATGTGTGTATGATGACAGCAAGACAGATACATGTTCCAAAGATACCTTTTTCTCTCTCTTGCCAATGGCCAGTAAAATAAAAGAAAAACAAAACCATAATTCTGTCTTGCTGGCTATAAAACTGTATTTTGCATTATTGTTAGAATTGTGGATTTTATTTTTATGCCAATACACAAATAAACAATACAGTTCATATTTTTGGGACAAACCAGTGTTACATTATAATTTAAAACAGATTTAAATGTTGCAGTTTACATTAATGTTTAATTATGACTAATACTGGCCATTTAGCCAAAGCCGTTTTTTACAATCACTGTATTTATATGGAGGTTGTTCTGTGAAATCAGTGCACACTTGTTCTGTTGTCCTGCAGCTGTGCTGTGCTGTTACTAGATTAAATTAAACATTCACTAAACTAAACACTGAGTCTTAAGTATGTGGACCGCTGTGTGTGCTGAAGGAGTTGGTCTGGTGGGATCTTTGGTGTCTGCTCCCTGCGTCCCCCCGCCTGTGTAGTCAGATATGTTTCGTGTTAAACACTTTCTTCTTCCTCTTGTCTCTGATTCAGTTTGATTCAATGTTCTAACTGCTGTGTAGGACCACAAGGTAAAGCGGAGTACGTGAATGTATTTTGTCTGGTTGGTGTTAGAGGGTTTGTAATGAATGTTGCTTTGAAACTCAGTGTGAGTAAATCAGTGTGAGTTTGTTTTAGATGTGAATGTGTCCGGATCTATTGCTTGCGTGTCATTGCAGTGCATATGTTGTTCTTTGATTCTACATTCACACAACATATAAGCAATTAAAGTTTCTAAGACTTTATTTAAGGCAGATTTTAAAGGTTTTTCCTGCCTCTTTTTTGCCTCAGTCTGAGTCTTCTGTCTCGCTCATAATAAACGGGTTTGGACTTTATTGGCTTTTGATGAGGAGAAATGTCTTTGGTTAGATTGAAAGAGAATCACAAAGGACTGCATGTGCTCTTGCATTAAAGTTTGTGTGTGTGATTTTCCATTGACCTGTTAAATGCACCTTTCTTTCTGTCTTTCTAAGGGTGATTTCCCAGGTGGGCGTTTCTGTGGAAACCATAAATGGCCCACCTGCATGGTCCAATCGCAGTTTTAACAGACACCTGAGAGTGTGTGTGTTCAACCCATCTATCATCCTTTACTGGTCTCCCTGCCTTTCAATTACATTCTAATATGGGGGATTTCTGACACTTCTGAGACAGCTCACCCAAAGTTGTGTGTGTGTGTGCGTGTGTGTGTGTGTGTGTGTGTGTGTGAGAGAGAGAGAGAGACTTTAAATTGCAAAGCTGCATTAAGACTGACATGGGATTAAACGTATTTTGATAAAGTATTTTCTTTCATGAGTATTATACCATACACTGATGCCACAGTGTGTGTGTGTGTCATGCTCTGATGGTTTCATTGAGTTAGTGTGGAAATGAGAACCAAGAGGTTTATGGGTCGAAAGGCTCCAGCAGTCTCTCTCATCCCATCACAGTCACTGCAGTACCAGTCAAAGCACTGATAATCTCTCTCCATACCATCACTACAGCCGAATAACATTACAGCGGTGTGTGTGTGTGAGGATACATCATTAGTATTATACCAGAGGCTCTGACAGCTTCTCGACGGTGTGCTGTGACACACACACACTCACTGCCTGTTTATCCCCTCACCAGAATCTTTTCTGACAGCTCTTACTGGGAACAGATCTCCAGTCACTACAGGGAGTATAAGCACAAAATATGTGTGTGTGAAGAGGCAGAAGAGCAAAGGAGACGAAGAAGATTAAAAAACAAGGGTTAAATCTTCACTTTTCCGAGACGTCCATCTAAATAAGTGTGACTGGCACTTCTTCTGGGGTGAGAGACAAAGACGGAGAGAGATAAAGAAACAGAAAGAAATAACAATAAGAAAGGTTTAGAAGTCATATTAATCAGTGTCGTTTGAGTTGTAAAGCCCCTGTCAATCATCCATAATCCTACCTGGGGAGAGGGCCAAAGATTGACCTCATGTGTGTTATTGAAGTTCCCACTGGTTTCACACTGCTGCTGTTCAGGTCAAAGGCCTGATGGAAGCGTCCGGGGACTGATGTTAAATGTTAAGTCAGTCTACTGAGAGAACGGTGTGTGCGGGAAAATGAGCTTGAACAGAACTCTAGTTGTGTGTATATTTTCAAAATTGGTTAGTGGTTTTAAGATTAGTTTGTCGGAAGATCTGTTTGTACCTGACTGTAATTGAGTAATTCTTAACTTGTAAACATTTGGGGCTGTCCCCAGTTGGAAAATTACTTAGTAAATCATATTTTTTAGTTTTAGTGGTAAGGCTAAGTGTGGGTTAGGGTAATTTTGTATTAATTACAATTAGCCAAGGCTGTTCTAAACAACTTAATAAACTGATTGTTTAGTAGATTGTTACAATTACTGATTGTTGTAAAGACAACTGAACAAGAGTTTGTAGGTTTAAGATTATTGGGTTACTGCATATCAATACCAAATCAAATAAAAACAATAGAAAAACATCATGGTGTGTAAAAGTGAATTGATACATTGTTGCCCACTTCAAAGAAAGAAAGGATTATAGATAAAAGGCTTTACCCCATGATGGTTTGACCTGGGGGAGAGATAAAGGTGGAGATAGAGAGAGAGAGAGAGAGAGAGCGAGAGAGAGAGAGAGAGTGATACAAACGAAAAGTGAAAAGAGCTAATGTTAAATTCCAAAAGCAAATGGAATGTATGCAGGCTAAAATCATAGGTTCAGATGAGAAGTTTGGTGAAGAAGACAAAATCATAAGGAACAAAACTCGTAAACACTTTAGAAGTGTGTAATTTCCACCTTCTAAAAGCTGGTGTGACTATACCCTAAATTAGCACATCAAACTGTCAGCTGTGTGAGTTATGATGTCTTCAGGCCCATAAGCGTTAGCCAATTACAGCGGTTCACTACTGACCAATGAGGTATGAGTTTTATGGTCAGGGCCCGAGTGGGTGATACAGCGATGTCGCCGTGGTGATAATCACCCTCTTAGTTCTGGAATTTGTTTTATGTCATGTTGCCATGTCGCTACGGTCATGGTGATTAGCTACGGATCTTACAATGCAAGCAACATTGACCCAGAATCCACCACGGGTTAAGGTGGGCTGGTGTCCCTGTGCCAGACACATACACATCTTTTTGCAACACAAGCACAGTTCTGTATACATCAAGTCTAAAATTATATATGCTTTCTGCTTTGTGCAACTAGTTTTTGTTGTTTTATCATTCATTGTCCATGTTGAACTCTTCAATACAATGAAAGTGATTGGAGATTGAAGTAACTTTAGTTTATAAAAGGACTTTGCACAGTTCCTCTGATATCTTTGTGTGACGACCAGACTGAAATTCCTGCCCTGACAGTGTTTGACAGCCGTGGTCACCATTCACTTTCATGGTGTGAAAGAGCAGCTTAGATTTCTTGTCGTAAATAACTCTCCTTGTGTCTACAGAACAAAGTAAGCTGGGTTTCACAGGAGACAGAACATGATGGCATGATGTTGAATTTTCAACTGTTTCTTTAACAAGAAATTAATCTTGGCTAATTATAAATGACATAATTTTGTGTGTGTGTGTGTTTGTGTGTGTGTGTGTGTGTGTGAGAGAGATATGAATCAGCTGTTAATGACGTGAGCGGGTCACTGTTGACGCAATGCTCAGTTGTTAAAGTCGTGGGATGTTGTGGTGTGTGACAACAGTTTATAACTCGGAATGCCAGGGTGTGTGTGTGTCTTTGTGCTCTTAATTCTTAATTTATAAGTGAAACACCCTTCATTTATTGTAAACCCTATTGAAACTACATCTTCCGTCATTTAACAGGGGTACTTTCTGATTAAACCTCACAAAAACACCCTGATCTCACCGTCTCGCTCTATTGCCACTTTGCAGCCTTCTGATTCAACAATATGTTAACAGTGCATTGTATAGTACACACACACACCTACACTAACACACACAGCTGTTGTCTTTGAGCAAAGTATCAGAGTACCACTTGAACTCAAGGGCTTTAAAGTGTTTAATAGACTTTAAAGATTATACAGGAGTACAAACATCAAATATCTAGCGTTACCATGGTAATCACAAAACCAGACTGAGGTTAAGGAGCACTATTATCTGGAACAGAGCAGGAGAGAATAGAGGATCCTTGTATTTTCCCCCTTTTCTATTCAAAGGTGTTTGCACAGGGCCCGACAACCCAGGATCTTTGCCAAATCACTCACACACACACACACACACATTATCGTTGGTATACACATATTATGTATTCTAATATGAATTAATAAAGCTCTATATATTATTTATAGTAGAAGTAATGCCTGTATTTTACATTTTCTTAAAGAGATGCAAGTGGTGCTGCCCAAATGTTCTGGATGGTTGCCAGGGTGTTACTATGTGGTTGCTAAGGTGTTCTGCATGATTTTTTTTTGGTGCATTGCTACACAGATAAGAAGGGCACCTTAAAGTGGTTGCTAGGTTGTTCTGGGTTGTGTCCTACTGGCTCAAATAAAAAAGTTGTATAGTTTTATATAAAATTTATATAAAACTATGTATTTTATAATTTTAATACTTTTGGTTAGGAATTTATTCAAATGTCTAATATAAGTGTAAACAATAGTAAAAATGCTGTTAGCTTTATCAAGCACCGCTAATAACATTACACACCCAGGACACATAGACTCACACATTTAATCTAAAGAGGAGCTGAGAATCTCTCGACTGGCACATTTTAATTCTGATGGAGTGTGTGAGTGAGTGTGTCTGTGTGAGGGATCATTGTACTTGTGTGTATTATTCTAAATGGACTGAGGGCTCGGGGCTGACCTGAGAGATCACTGCAGTTACACACGCACATGCTGAAACTTGCCATTTCGCTCCCAATGGGGCTGAGAGCCTCCAATTCACTCTCTGGACTCTATTTGAAAGCATTTGCATGTGTGTGTGTGCGTGTCTCTTAGTTTGTTGTGTGTATACACAGTATTATCTCAGACAGTGTAGTAGCTGATCTAAAAGAAGAGAGGCTTAGGCAGTTTGATGTTCTGTCACATCTATATGTGTGAGAGAGTTGCAGAGAGAGAGAGAGAGATAAAGAGTGAGAGAGAGCTGTGGGAAAAACCGCAGAGGGAAGAGTAACTCAAGTTAGTGTGCCAGCATGCCCTTGTTGGACCTGCATAGACCAAAGACAAGAAGAAAAAGTTAGCAAGGTGGGTTATTTCTTTTCAGAACAGACAAAGACTGAGAACGCTAAACACTGAATAATGTTTCTCTGTTTGTCACTATGTTTATTTGCCTGCCTCTCTTTCTAGGAAGAAAAGCTCTTGGTTCTCACACTCTTAGGATTAGTTCAGCCGAAGTGAAAATTCATTGACTTCCCCTCATGCCGTACCCTCATGTGACTTTCTTTCTGTCAAACACAAGAAATTCTTATTGGCTGCTCCTTTCTAAACAATTGCAGTGAATGGGGACTGGAGCTTTGAAGTTTCAGAAAGGACTTGAAAGCACCATAAAAATAATATAAAATTGTTACAAATTTCTCATTCTCAGAAAAAGCTATAGTGTGGCTTCAGAAGATATGGACTAATTTATGGTGTTTGTACATTCTTTCTCAAGCTTAAACAGCTTCAGTTCTCAGTCGCTGTAATTGATTAGAAAACAGCGATGAACACAATCTTCAGAATTATTTCTGTGTTGTTCAACAGAAAAAAACTCATTTTTGGGTTTGGAACAACATGAGGGTGAGTAAATGACAATGTTCATGTTTTGCATTTTTGGGGGCGCTACTCCTTTAAGTTTCATTTCCCCTCGCTATGGCCTTTCCCTACACTTTTCTTTCTTTCTTTCATTCTTTCTTTTTTCCCTTACTGGAGGTTCTGACAGTTGGTCACAGTCCAAAGAAACTGCTCAGTGGAACAATCGACTCCTTTCTCCTCCCCTCTTTCTCTCTTTCTCTCTCTCCATTTTCTCTTGCTCTCTTTCTCTCTCTGTTTAAGGTCTCTCTCGCACCAAACGTCATGAACTTAGAGGCTTATGACACAGTAATTGTGTCCTTTTCTTTTTCTCTATCTCACTCTTTTGACTTGTTTTGTCTAGTGTTGTCTGTGTGGCATTGAGGTCTTAAGGTTAATTATTGTTTATTTATATTGGATTTGAAGCATTGGTTCCTGTGGAGAAGCCTTCCTTTGTGTGTGTGTGTGTGTGTGTGTGTGTGTGTGCGTGTGTGTGTGTGTGTGTGTGAGAAGCCCAATTAAAATTGTTCACTTAAAACTGTTCTCAATATTTCCTACATTGCATAAATTGTTCCCTGCTTAAATTCTAATAGTGCTAATAGTATGAAGAGGTTTGTTGGAGGGCTATTAGGAATTAGGGATAGTACAGTTTCTAAACCAGTCTATATGTGTGTGTGTGTGTGTGTGTGTGTGTGTGTGTGTGTTGTAGTTCAGCTACAGCCCTTGCTGTAATGATGATGTATGATTTGCTGCACTGGCACAGCCTCTTTGCTTAAAGAGACGTGAAGGGCAGAGATGCACTTTTCTGCCGTACCGCTGTATAAATCTTGGGGGATTGGGGGGTGGGGGGAACAAGAATCTCACCACAATCTACTGAATGAGTGTGTGTGTGTCATACATACACACCCAGGTCTGCAGTAGCTCATATTAACTGTGTGTTTATAGTAAATTAGCACAGCTAATCAGGGTGAAAGCACTACAGACAGTGAGACAGTGTGTGTGTTTCATTATGGGGCTTCTGCTGTCTGACCGTGTGAATAGATCCATTATTCACAGTGAAAGAAGGAGTAAGACGGAGCAAAGAACAGAAAGAACAAAGCTCATTTATGTTTTTGTTGGGATGCTGCAATATTTGTTACCTTAAACAGAAACTTATTTTACTCTTGTGACGGATTGTTTTAATGTTATTGTAAAGAAATATGTTAAGGTTTCAGTTTATGTCCACACACACAAAGTTTGTGTGTGTGTGTGTAAAATCTATATTCAGTGGAGTCAGTAGGTCGCCTCTTATCTTACTGCTGCTGCTCGCTAACACTTATTAAAATTCATCACTGCAGCAAATGGGTATATAAAGTATCTGTGTGTGTGTGTTCTACTGAGGGGCTCTTATGGTGTTTTAAAATGCAGTTTATCACACTTTTTATCATCCTCTCTTAACATTTACATTTCTCTTAGTTACACACAAACCTAAATGAAGCAGCATCTGCCTTACTGCAGCACCTCAACTTTATAAAGAGTACACACACACACACACACACACACACGCATGTGTCATTTCCTACCCAAAATATCTGATAAAACAAGAACATCAAAACCAACGAGTGTGTAAATATGTCAAAGTATGTTCGTTTATCTGAGTGTTTTGACTGTTTTGTCTTTTAGCTTGAGGATCAAATCAGCTGTTTGTCTGAAGGGAAGTCAAACTGACACCTTTTTTAATAACTGACACATATTTTAAATGATAAAGATTCTCCTACTCTCTGCTTTATGACATGCTGTATATGAACTAGGGCAGTAGTACTAAACAAGCACACACACATACATGCTTGGGAGTAATTAGATGTTATTGTTCTGAAATGAGAGCTGGATGGTGTTCTGACCCAGTAGATCCTGGCTTTCACATTGGGCATTCAGTAAACATGGACCAGAACCAGAAAGACTGGCTAAACAATTCCAGTTCTGTGAAAATGACTTTGTGTGTGTGTGTGTGTGTAATATGAGATAAGGTTTCTCGCTTCTCATTTAGACAGGACAGTAGCTTTGTACCATATGCCAGTGTTTTTGTGTGAGTGTGTGTGGCTGCAAATATTCCGGCTGTTATCAAACTGGGCTGTTGTAGAAGCGGATGAGGGAGGTTAGGAAGGAACTGATGAAATTATTAAACTCTTTTATTTGTTGTTGTTCTGATATTTAGCCTCCAGGACAGAGAGGAAACTTCCACAGCATCTTTCGCACAACAAGCAGGACAACTAAGAGCTGTCACGACAACAGCTGCCACGACAACCGGTATCCCAGTCAACCATCTGTGTGGCAGCTGTCTGGAGAGAGACGTTTCTTGACTGGAAAGTTCTGGTGGTCCACAAAAGAAGATGATGATGATGCAGATAATAATGTTACTGGTGCTTGGGCTGGTCAGCATCAGTGCTTCACACAGTGGAAGTTCTACAGCCTCCTCACCGCGTATGAAGCTATTATACAAAGGTGAGATATTGGCCCTAAATCTCTTGCATGTTGAGACAGAAAAACTGTGTATTTCATTGCATAAGTAACAGCCATAATTGCTAATAAATGACACTAGCCATCCTTCCTGAGCTGTTTGTGTCATTGTTTTTTGTTTTCTAGATCTTCAACAGTTTAACGGAGTTAAGCGGTTTGATTTGGAGCGTTCATGTTGTTTTGGAGCTCTGCTATTAGATGAAGAGAGGGGTAGACTTTTTGTCGGTGCTCGTAACTTTTTGCTATCTCTCAGTCTCGACAACATCAGCAAACAGGAACAGAAGGTACAGCCTATTCTCTTCTCTCCTCATCCTTTATTCATACTGCATACGTGAAAAGAACAATCTAACAAGTACAAAATAAAAGTTTTTTTTTTTAACCGATTTTTGTGACTTAGGATTTAGTTTTCAATTTAATTTGCCAGTAATTCACCATAAAAGACTACATGTGTGAAAGGGAATATTGTGCTGGAAAGAAAGTTAGCAAAACTTTAACCATTGTTGTGTGAAAAGTTAATCAGCCTTCAAACTTATGCTCACATGGTCTGTGGTGATCCAGACCAGAGTGTCGATGACAGAATGATGGATTTCTTCAGGAAGGGAAAAGAAAGAATGATGGGAGAGTGTTCTCAGCAATAGACGGAAGATTGTGTCCGGATGTATGTGTGTGTATTTCACCCCTGACGGTATTTTATCTGTTTTAGGTGATGTTCAGCGAGAATGTCCCTCAAGCTACCCAACATGTCTAGCTCTGCAAAGGTCGTGACCTTTACCCAAAACTCGTTCTCACCTCTGATCTCTCTCTTTTAGATTTACTGGCCAGCGCCTGTTGATTGGAGAGAAGAGTGCAACTGGGCAGGGAAAGACATCAATGTAAGTGTCTCAACAATCAGATCTTGTGGTCTCTGACACACCTGGTCTGCGGGATTATCAGTACGATCAGCGGATAAACACACAGACACACACTCCCAGATAATTAGCACTGCTTTAACAAACAGCTCTCCCGAATGGCTCCTTCATTTACAGACATAAATCACTTGAGTGGTTTTGAATACAGCCCCTATGCGACAGGGTTTTCGCTCTTTATTATGGTAACATATATTCAAATTCTGTGGGAACTGTTTAACATTACTGACCTGTGTTCAGTGGGTTATACTGTGAATTGTACTGTCACATAAAACCTTCAGTAGGGGTCCAGTGCCTTACAAAACAGTACAATAATACAGTGATGGTGTTATATAAGAATAATACTTTGATATCATGGCACTGAATGATTATCACACTCATGTTTATGTAAGAAAACATTTACCATTAAATATATATAGCCATGGTAATACCTTTTAATAATAATAACTTTTTAAATACCATTTGAAAGTGGTATTTAATGCTTACGGTGTGGGTGTTGTGATGTGTGTGTATATAGACATAAGTCTTGTATGTTTTGCTTGTATGTTTTATTGTGTGTGTTTAACTGGTGTGTGCAGCGGATGTGTGTGGGATTTTTTGGAAGCTTTGTGTCTACTGAATGTTCTCTTTATTAGTGAGGGTGTGTCTAAGGTTGTGTAACTTCAGAATGTGAACACACACACACACACAATGTTCTGTGACCTGTGAGCTGCCCTTTATTACATGTAGGTGTGTACAGGACAGCAGGGTCAGAATCAAACCTCAATGACAAAAACATTTAAGATTTTAAGAAAGTCTATGCTCTCTCTCTCTCTCTCTCTCTCTCTCTCTCTTTCTCTGTCGATCAGTCTTAACTCCTGATTTCTCATGTAGCATTGCATATTCATCTAATCTTGTCAAACACAACACAAGTATACAAACACTTGCTTAGCTCATGAATTAAAGTGGTAATTCTTCCATAACTTCAGCTCTACCTGTACTCTGTTTACTTCTATAATGTTTTAAATGTTACATTGTCTTTGTAATCCAGGGATTTAGAGTTTTGAGCTCAAGTTAAACCTTGTGCCAGAGTCATCCATCATCAGCGGCAGCAGGACAAATATGTTCACATTGACCAAGGATTACAAAAAACTTGTGAACTTTTCATGAACTTGCAAAATTTGAAGTTTGTGATTTTTTTGACAGTGCAGTCTATCACCCAGATGCTTTAGGCAGGTGATGGGCTTGATAGATTTATGTGATGTTAGACTGAACACACACACACATGCACTGGGCTCTGACCACATGTGAAAAATCACACCAGGATTCGCTGATCAGGCTAATAAAAGGTCAAAGTTTAAAGTTCACTGCAAGCCTCTCAGCAGGAAGTTGACACATTCATACAGCTTATTTCTCCTGAGAGACATTGTTCATTTTAAAGCTCTTTTTCTTTTGTTCTGTACTCTCTCTATCTTTCTTTATTTCTCTGTCTCTTTGTCTTTATTTCTCTCTGTCTGTCTCTCTTTTCTTTGCCTCATGGGCTCACTTCAAAGAACTCATCAACACACACACACACACCTAACACGTCCTGCCCCATTGATGGCTGTAAAGCTCTCGAAACAGAAGCCCCAGTGTGTGTGTAGGAGAGAGAAAGAGAAAGAGAGAGACCCTTTCCTGTATAAACACAGTTTGTCAGCAACTTAATTGGACTTCGATGATTCTGTTCTGCCACCCCACCGTACAACTCACACACAGTCTTCACAGGGTGCATTAAGCCCAAAGAGAGGCCTTTGTTCTCCACAAGACTTGTATGTGTGTGTGTGCCTGTCTGTGTGAGTTACTATTTGAGTGTGCGTGTGTGCCTGTCTGAGTAAGTATATGTGTGTGTCTGTGTGCAGGGTTTAGGCATGGCAGGAGGGTCTAGCTATTGGGCACAAAGAAATGTCAATCAGATCTTTCTGTAGAGGTGGAGAGGTTACACAAAACACACACACTCTAAACGCTCTGTTGCAAACCTAGAAAGCGTGAAAAAGAAAGTTATACCGGAGTAATATATTTCCTTACATACCAAAGGTATCAATAAAAATAGTAGGTTTTTGTAATGTGTGTGTGTGTTTGTACACAGGGACAGTCGTTCATAAAATGATGGATCAGTGTCACATTGTCCTGTGGAAATTAGGGGTGAAATGCCTAATAGTTGAAGTTGTGTGTGAGAAGATTTACACAGATGTTCAGTTCAAGGTTCATTCATTCTTGAGACACACGTTACTCAGAGAAAGAAGATGGAGTGAGACATAAATACAGTTCATACAGCGGGAACATCAGCTACTCTTCTTCTCTTCTTTGTTTCTTCTCTTTTTGTCTCATCTCTAAATAGCAAGAGAGGACTTGAGCGCAAACTTCTCTTCCACTTTCTCTGTCAGGTCTTGCTTTTTCCAACATCTTCTCCCTCTTTCCTGGTGTCTGGACTTTCCAACTCCCTTGTGTCGTCGTAGCGATTCATGGCATTCTGGGAAACGTGTCGTGCTCCAGCGAACACACTCACCATAGAACTTGGAAACAAAGAGACTATATGAGTCCATGTGTCAGCTGAACAGTTGGTGTGTCTTTGTTGTGGTGTGTGGAAGAGAGTGTGTGAGAGATTACAGAAAGTTCCGGCATCACAGCGAGCAGGAAAAGGTCAGTGTCAGACTGTCGTCAAGGATACGAAACACAATGATGTTTCATTTCTGAACGCCCCATTAGGGGTCTGTTAGGGAACAAACAAAAAAATGTTGTGTTTTTGTGTCTCCTCTCTTCTGATAGTCAGTCCAGATGGTGACAGTTTCTGTCTGGCGGATCAGCTGGGGAAAGTATGTGAAATATGTCCCATCATAAAATTGATTTGTGTGTGTGTTGCAGACGGACTGCGTCAACTATGTAAAAGTTCTACACCATTATAATCGGACTCATCTGTATGCGTGTGGAACTGGGGCGTTCCATCCCACCTGTGTGTATGTGGAGGTGGGACAGAAGATTGAGGTAAGCACATTATTTTCTGTAGCATGTTCCATGACACTCGTTTTACCATATTAAACAGCTGCATGCAACGTTATGCAATTTAGCTTTCTGTTGGCCAAACACACTGCAATATTTTTCTCTCTTCCTGTCTTTGTAGGATCATGTGTTTAGAATTGATCCCTCTTTGGCAGAAGATGGAAAAGGAAGGAGTCCTTATGACCCGCGGCACACATCAGCATCTGTTCTGATTGGTTAGCTCTTCTGCTTCATACCTCATGCTGTTACATCATGACAAATCATTAACTGTATTATGTCATCACCCAGGTGATGAGCTTTACGCGGGCGTGGCCACTGATCTGATGGGGCGGGACTTCACGATCTTTCGTAGCATGGGGCGTAGGCCCTCCATACGAACAGAACAACATGATTCTCGCTGGCTTAATGGTGTGTGTGAGAGAGATTTAATGTTTTTAATTTTACACATCTGTATTATTGGTTTTTAGTAATGAGCCCTCTGATGTGTGTTACAGAGCCAAAGTTCATAGCGGCGTTTGGTATTCCTGAAAGCGAGAATCCAGACGACGATAAAGTCTTCTTCTTCTTTAGAGAAACTGCTGTGGAAGCTCAGGGATTCGGGAAGATTACCTATGCTCGGATTGGTCAGCTGTGCAGGGTTAGGAGCCAATCATTTTTCAGTAATGTTATCCAGTCTTGTGAGGCCTAATGGCCATTGGTTGCTGTTCAATGATGATTGTGATTTGACTGTTTGTGTTTGTCACAGAATGATATGGGAGGACAGCGCAGTCTAGTAAATAAGTGGACAACATTTCTGAAGGCTCGTCTTGTGTGTTCTGTGCCTGGCAACGATGGCACTGAAACACATTTTGATGAACTTAGTAAGAACAAACTCATACACAAACAGACACATGCTAAAGATTAGAGTAGACATTTATCACGCGTTCTTTGTTCTGATGTTTAGGGGATGTGTTCCTGCTGCAGACCCGTGACAGAAAGAACCCACTGATCTACACTGTCTTTACCACTTCCAGGTCAGAGTTCATCGGGGGGGTTCAGTTTTGTTATTACTGTATTTATACTTGATATCTTCATATTCTGACTATTAAAGCGGTGGCACAACCCCTGTCCCTATGGGGTTGTGCAAAGGTTATTCAGTTGACCTATTATTGGAAGATGTTATTATTTATTATTATTAGCTATGCAGATGATTGACAAAGTAGTGTCCAAAATATGATAACATCAACAGAGATCAAATAATGTGTCCCTGAAAACATTTTATCCAAAGTTCTTTTAGCAATAAAAGAACTTTGACCTATTGATACATTTTAATTGCTGTACATCATTATTATTATTTTAAATGTACACGTCACCCTGAGTGCTGTAGTTTGAGCATGAGGTCATACACCAGCGTTTAAGCAATACTTTGTATTTTTACCAGTTTACCTGACAGTTTACCTGTAGTATTTGTTTAATTGCTGAGTGTTTTGAAATTATCCTTGAGTTTAATGTTAACACTTTGTATGTTTGTTTGTTGGTCTTACAGTAGCGTATTTCAGGGCTCTGCAGTGTGTCTGTACACTATGAATGACATCCGACGGGCGTTTTTAGGGCCCTTTGCCCATAAAGAGGGACCCAATTATCAGTGGGTTCCATTCCAGGGTAAAGTGCCGTACCCACGGCCTGGCATGGTAACGATTGATTCCCAACTTCTCACAACATACAGACACAGACTTGCTAATTAAATTGTTTAAAAGGAATATACCAAAGTCTTTTAAAATCTTTCTCTTTCTCAGTGCCCCAGTAAGACCTTTGGTAGTTTTGAATCCACGAAAGGTTTCCCTGATAATGTAATCCAGTTTGCAAGGCACCATCCATTAATGTTTAATCCAGTCACTCCGTTGGGGGGGCGGCCGCTGTTCCTGCGCACTGGAACGCCATACAGCTTCACTCAGATTACTGTAGACCGCGTCAATGCGGCTGATGGTCACTATGATGTCATGTTCATCGGCACAGGTAGGGCTGAGAGGATGAGTGTGTGTCTTTGTGTATGTGTCTTTGTGTATGTGTCTGTTCATTGTTCTCTGTGTTCCTCTGCAGATGTTGGCTCTGTGCTGAAGGTGATCTCTGTTCCGAGGGGAAGCTGGAGCAACACTGAGCTTCTGCTGGAGGAATTGCAGGTCTTCAAGGTGAGTGTGTGTGTTTGTGTGTTATACCTTGGGGACAAATTTGTCCCCAGAAGTCAGCAAAACCTCACTGTGGAACACTGTTAGTAACTTATATAATCTTTATATAAAAACAGGTATATAGATGTCCTTATTTAGATTAAAACAAAAACATTAATAATTTCCAATTTATGTGTATGTAGCTAAAAAGTAAAAAACTCTCTTATCATCTTCTCTCTGCAGGATTCATCATCTATTATTAGTATGCAGATTTCCTCTAAACGGGTGAGAATCAGTCTGTTTTTTTTAAGTATGTAAACGTTATTACAAAAACATACAGCAGAAATGAGGCACATAACTAAATCATGCAATTTTCCCCTCTCTCTACAGCAACAGCTGTATGTGGGTTCAGATACAGGTGTTGTCCAGGTGCCTCTGCACCGCTGCAGTATGTACGGTAAAGCCTGTGCCGAGTGCTGCCTGGCTCGTGATCCCTACTGCGCCTGGGACGGACACACATGCACACGCTACCTGCCAAACACAAAACGGTACACCATGTGGCTTTTCCATAACTGATCTATTTCCCAGACAAACTATTACATTTTTTAATATGCTGATAAAACTTGTGCGTGTGCGTGTGCGTGTGTAGGAGGTTCCGGCGTCAGGATGTGAGGAACGGTGATCCAAACGCGCTCTGCTCAGGAGGTAAAGCTACAGTACCACCGTAAACCACTAGGAGTCGCTACTCACCACTTTACCATCAATATGAATTAAGCAACCGCACAACTTCTAGCGCCGCCAAAATACAGTATGACAAAAATCTGAAGTTTTATCTTTAAAATTGTATTGAACTTGATCCTTAATTACATGAGGAATGGCACTACAAAGCTTTTGTTCTGGCCTTTAAAAAGAAACAGCCTGTACACACACACACACACACACACACACACACACACACACACACACACTGGAGTAACAGTGTGTCCTCTGCAGATCATCAGAAGACGCGTGTTTTGGAGAAGAGGTTGTACGCTGTGGATGGTAGCAGCTCGTTCCTGGAATGTGTCCCTAAATCACTACAGGCCCAGATTACATGGACCTATCAGAGGCACTCTGAACACCCACGGGAGGAGGTGAGAGAGAGAGAGAAAGAGAGAGAGGGAGCGAGAGAGGATGTAGACATCACTGATAACAGATGATAAATGTGTGTCTTTGTTTAAATTAATGAGCTCTGTCTTTTATCGGTACAATCACTATTGATGCTTAATGCATTCATTGTGTTGTTGTGTGTATTTTGTGTATTTATAGGTTCGTCTGGATGACCGTGTGTTGCAAACAGAACGAGGCCTGTTGTTGAGGCGCATCATGCGTAGAGACAGTGGCGTGTATCAGTGTCACGCGATGGAACACGGATTTACCCAAACCATCCTCGCGATCACACTGGAGACTATTCCTTCGAGTGGGCCCGCCCCTCCTGCTGTCAACCCTCGCAGCCCCTCCCAGTCCCACGGGCAGTCCACCAATCAAAAACTGTGGTACCGGGACTTCATGCAGTTGGTGGATCACCCCAACCTGAGCACAGTTGATCAGATCTGCGAGCAAGTTTGGTCACGCAAACACAGCCTATCAGGAAAGAGTTCTCCAGCTCCGGCCAATGAGGCCCCAGGTCATGACCCCCTGAACTCTAACTCTAAAAAATGGAAGCACCTAAAAGAAGTGAGGAAGGGGCGAAACCGCAGAACGCACGATGGAAGACCAGCCCCCCGAGCTCCACGGAGTGCAGGAGAGTAGCAAGAGGTGAGAGATTAAGCTACAAGATAGACTGAGAGACAAAGAGATGACAAAAAAGAGAGATCACTGGAGATGGACAGATTCTTACACAGCATCTCATTCAATGACTGTTTATCGCCTAACCCACCTGTTCTGCTTCTTATTACCCCCATGACACCATTCTACTGGCCCCACACACCCTACTGCCTGCATTCTGTTCCTCCCTGTTATTAGCCTCTGTATACTCTGATGTTCTCATCTCTAGTCTAAAGACCCCATCAAGCGCTCCATGACCCCAATCCCGCCTATAGCCCGCCATCTATTACTCCAGTCTCATTATGATCACCCAGTTCACACTCCATCTACTCACACACAGACCCAGCAAGACATTGGCCCACACGCCTGTATTCCAAAAAAGGTGGTTTTTTTTGTTACCGGGATACTTATAACTGGAAAATAAAGACAATGCATGCATCCACTGCCTAGATCAGTAAACACTGTTTCTTATAAACACACATTCTATGTGTACTACTCTGTGTTTTAAAGTGGCTGTTGTGCAATGTGTCTGTAGATTAGATTTTTTCTCATGTTGGTCCTGAAACAGAGACCCTCTGACTCACCAGCAGCAGATGGACATCATCACCGTTTTTAACTGCTTGAGCTCCTTCATCCACAAAAACAATTCAAGAAAACAAAGATAAAAGATGAGAAACAGTAAGAGTGTTTATATGTGAATGTTGTTCATGCCATTGTAATTATACTGCTTGAAAACGTAAAAGGTTAGTGAGCTTTAAATTTCATTTCATGGGAGTCTGCAAAGTAACAAAGGTGAGTTTATTTACAATTACTAAGTTATGTTACAGGTGTTTTATGGCTGATAATTTGTGCTGGTTGAGACAGAGATAAATATAGTAGCATTATGGGTGATATTGTCCAAAATCAGGAGAAATCTTCAAAGAAAGATTTTAAAAGCAGTCTTCATAGTTAGACTGCTGATCTCCAAAAGGCAAAATTGGCATGAGTATTTGTGTGTTTAAGCGGAAGAGAAGTTACAGCTTCTATGTTTAAACCATGACAGATGACCTTTTCATTATTCTGTAAACATATACTTTGTTTTTAAAAAATGAGTGTTCTACAAACATCATTTACTGTAACATGTTTGTCTTATAATGTGTTATTTCAGAAAACAACCCCATCTCTGAAGGCCAGAACACAAAAAATCCCTCTTTCTTGGCTTTGACAAATATTTAATATATTTAACATGTCTGTTCAATGGTCCGTTTTTCAGAGTCTCTACATTTTGAGAATAAGAATGTTGAATTTGTTAGTAAATGCATGTTTGCAAACAAAATGGCATTTTTATTTAATTGCAAATGATGTCGGTGCAAATGCGTAAATTCCATTCCGTGCGTAAAGCGAAAATCTCCGTAATCTCTGTAATATAAATAGTCTAAATATTTGTAAAGAATAAAGCTTTGCCCAGTAGAGGCTCAGAGCGCCGGGAGGTTTTATATGCGTTGTTACCCACGACCTCCTCTGGTTATGATTTCGGGTTTGGCCGGGTCACTGTAAAACTTGCCGGGAAACTTAATCGTACCGCTGTAAAATGATACATTACATTCGGATTCATCGACAGATGTAAGAACGTTTATGAGTGGAACTGATGGATTATCACGTGGTTGTATTTATATCTGTTTTCTAAAAGTTTTTATTTTTGCATGACTTTAAAACGTCTTAAGCGTTTTTTTCCTTACAACAGGAAGACCATCTTTTAAAACTGTCCTACGAGGTTATCTGGTGTTTTCCTGGTATATTTATGAGACTCGATAAGCTAATGTGTTGTGGTAGTTTGTGCTTAAACTTACCTACATGTGTAATGTCCATTTTAATAGAGAATATGAGAACATACTTGTGTGTATATGTTGCAATTTTTTCCCTTCGTTTTAAATAGATATTTAAACTTTACACACTCCGTTCGAAACTCAATATTGCCAAATAGTCTTTAAAGGACTCTTCAAAAATACAATCCAACATCCAAAGTCTTTTCAACTTTTCCAATCTCTTACTGTGTGACGCTTCTCAGTTTTTGAGAGAGTGCATGACCAGGCGTGTCTGTGTCTCATCGTGAGAAAGACTGTGGTTATGCCATTAAATATTAGGACTTCTGTATATAGAGAAAAGTTTCATTTGGTTGACAGGTCAAAGGCCAGAGTTGACATGAACACTGTATTACTCTCTTTTCTGTGGATTGTTGCATCAGACTGTAATTAACACAATAAAACACATTTCTTTCAAAATAATCCAGCAGCAACGACTCACTCATTTTTTATTTTTTTTATACAAATCCCTGTGAATTGCAGTATGTAGTAACGCAGTCTCACCGCTCGAGTGCGCTGTTGTTCAGGTTTATTCCAACTTGTTTATACGTAACATGTTTCTGTATATACAGACAGACGCTATTCAACGCTCATTTTATTCAAATATGCTATTTTGCCCCTTTTAAGAAAAAAAAACGCCTTTTAAATAAAAAAACTTTATGGACTGTTTCCCACATCCAGAGGCAAGTCCAGGGATCTCATATACTTTCACTGTGGCAGCTATGATGATTAATGATGCTAATTAGGCCTATTTAACCCTTCATTAGGCGCTTTAACCTCTCAGGCTCTCATTAGAAGTGTTGACTTAAGAAAACAGGGTCTCTCTGTCAACACATCTCTCGGTCACCTCGTTCATTTCTTCACCTATAGTTTCCTGCACTTGTATTCATTTTTTTCCTTTCTGCCTTTCAGTGGGTCTTTGTCTCCCTCAGCAGAGAGGATTTTAGGAAGCTGAAGTTTGTACAATTGGCACAGAAAAACACAACTCCGCATATAATGGCAGACAGTTGAGTCTTCAGAAAGTATTCTCAGCCAATCAAATTCAAGAAATGGAGAGTGTTAAGACTCTTATTATAGGACTGTGGGAAATAGGACTGAGAAAGTTTGCACGTTTGAGAATGAAGTTTTAAACCTGTACTCAATTGCCTGTAATGAGAACGGTTTCCTTTCTGTTTATTCCATTAATACTTGTGTCTGCTGTCAGCCTATGTATGCAAGTGAATCTTTATTCTTACACAATTGTATAATGGAATAAAGCGCTATTTGCGCATGTAAACAGGTTATAAGACCTTGAGGAGTTAAACAGAAAGGACTCGGTAATGCGTAAATGAACTTACGATAGGCTACAGTAGACATGCACTTAGTCTTTAGTCTTTACTTAATCATCAGCGTCTATAGTGTTATTGACGTGTAATATCCACACGCTTTTAGAGAATTTAATATAAAGAGGCTGTTTTAACCACACGAACAAAATATTTTTTGCCTTTTTTATGCTACTGCCAAAGTAAAATGATTTCCATTCACCCATTACACTCTTTAATGATATCGCAATAAAGATATTTAAACATGAAACTACTGTACTATGTATTAGAATAACAGAACCGTGTAAATAGAGATTTTTTGCACCATTTGTCAACTGTAGTACAACCTGCTGACTGTATCACATTTTAACACATTTGGTGCTTTTGTTCTTACCGTGTCTGAGTTATGAACGTCTTTACCGACTGTATAGCTGCTTTACTGTGGTCTGTTCTCGTCTGTTCTCCAGCGTATGTTCTTAATATCAAACCTCAGACTGACTAATGACGCGAACACATGGCCAATATAAACGACATGTTTCTAAAACTGAACCCTGCCATTCTCAGGAGAAAAACACGTTTTTGGCCCAACATGATAAGCTGAACGCACACCGGAGATTTAGTTAAAAGTAACGTTTGTAACACTGAACGGTCACGCCCGGTGGGCGCTGAGGGGGTCGTTCGTGCTGACCCGATCTCTGTAGACTCTGTGTAAAGAACAAACCCATAAAACCTCCTGTATTTTTTTATTTATTTTTGTAGCACTGAACCAAACACAGGTCGGAGTTCTGCATGCAAGGATCACTTTTAAATAACATAAATATATCGGACAACCTGGTAAAACACTGTGTATATTTATATCTACAGGGACAAATGCAAGCGTACTAAAAGCAGCACAACCATTATGTTTAAAAGTGAAAAAAAAATGAAAAACAGTGAAAAAATGAATCCTGTTATAATGCGGTTTATGTTTTACAAAGCACAATACTTTACAGCAATACTTTCAAATGATGCGCTAATACCTCTACACGGTCATTACAGCTTTTCTGTAGCTTTACCAATAAACAGCTAAAGGCAAATGAAAGATACAGTAAGATACAGTAAAAACGGTCGGAGCAGTGCTGCTGTACCCAATACAAACAGCAAGCGTTCAGTGCAACGATTCAATGCAGTCACTCCAGTCAGGGCACAGATGAACTGATATAAAATGATTGTGTTTCTTTTGTTTGATTTGGTCCAGTAGTTTGATGAATTTTCCCTGAAGGGCGTTGGGAAGTTTGGAGCCAGACATCTCTCTCAGAGATTCCTACAAACAGCAATGGTAGTCATTTTTTCCACACTTTTGACTACAAATAAATAAACAGTTCAAGTGATGCAGGAGTTTTTTGTCTAAATAAAAGGGAGCGAAAAAACTGAAAGTAAATAAAGATGATAAAGATAAATCTTTCACATTAGGGCTATTGAAGTCTCTGACAATGTAGCTTGACACAGTTTCCTGGCCAGACACATTATGATTTTAATAAACACATTGTCTGTTCCCAATGAAAATTAAAGCCAATCATACATTTTGGAAAAGATTTTGGACCAATCAGAATTTAGAATGGGCGGGCTTCCCAGCACAACATCAGAAAAATTTAAATATTACTGTACTTCAGTACACCACTTAAATACACCACTTAAATACACCACTGGTTACTACGGTAATGAGATGAGTGACAAACTGGTAAGTTTTGATTGAATCTGTAGTTTTGCATGTTAAAATATGTTCTATATGAACTACAAAATATAAAAGAACTTGAAGCCTACGCAAAGTTTAACACAATAAGGTTTTCCCTAAAGAAAGTTCTGTTGAAGTTCTTCAGTTCTGTAGAAGTCTCAACAGTCGTCAACCTATGATTTAGTTACCGGAAAAGTCTTCATTAGTCCAAAATGATATTTCCTTACAGCTTATTGGACTGGCAAGCTAAGCTTTGTTTCAGCACTGCCACTCAGTTGAGAAAAAGTCTTTAAGCATTATGCCCTGCTGTATCACAGCCAGATGTGTTCTGAATGAATGTATGTTTCTTGGCACCTGTTATTGCGGTGGCAGCACTCCAATCTTATCCTATACAGCCAGTGTGTCCATCCTGTCTACCCCCATTTGTTCCAGTAAAAAGGTTTTGCAGCTGCTAAATGCTTAAGAGAGACATTAACAACTTTAGCCATGGTTTGCTGTGAGGCCATGGGGTGTTGTTGCCATGGTTCCAGGAACAGTAGAATGCCCAGATCAACCGAAATGACTGTTAAGCACATAATATTTCACTTCAGCATAAAAATGTGTGTTTATGTCAGGCAGTGTTGTATGTGTTGCTATTTTAAAGTCCTCTGTACATTTTCCATTGGAAGTCCATATTTTCCCTTCCCTATTTGAATTGTGCATGTAGGTCTGTATTTTAGTCTGCTGTGTGGACGTCCCGTGGAGAGCGGATTCTCTCTCCGGTGCTTTTTTGGATCCGTGCTTTCCTCGCAGAGTCCTGTGCTTGCCGATATTTGTCCATCATGCTTTTGTGTTTCCTTCTCAGCTTTTCATTACACCAAACACGCTCGCAGTACTGCTCCACCTGTGGTAGGTTTGAAGGACCAATCAGCTGCAGGACATCCTTGAACCACGCCCTTGCTGGGCTACGATTGGCCGGGGACATATGGGCAGGGCACGGCGTCCACACTTTATACTTGCTGTCGCGTGATAGGAGGTCTGACAGGGTGTCAGCATGTAAGATGTCCAACCAGAAACGCGAGAGGGTTTGTGTAAAACCGTGTTCCCGAGATCGACACACATAAATGCCTTCATCCTGGCGAAGTACATGCCGGAATAACAAACCGTCATCTGTTTTAATAATACGTTCATCAAATACCACCTACACAGAGAAAAGAGTAAACAGAAATGATCTCCCAAACAGCTCAAATTACCCTTCACAAATATAGCCTCAAACAAGTATTGTTACACTTGCATGATTGTATAAATTTAATTGCTTCAGATATTAATTTTACCATTTTTACAAACAAGTATAAAAACAAGTCTAATTTAATTTTTCTTTTAATAGGCAAAGTGTTCTTTTGGTTTGATAGTTTGACAAAGCACCAATAGTTTGATAAAACACTGTTTGGTCAAATATTATGTTATCTAATATAGCCACCAGCTGAATATATAAGCAATAATATTGATCCATTTTAATTTGCTGCTTGTGTGTCTTCGTGTTGTTGCTCACCTCCTCTAAGTAGTCGTCTCTCTGAATGTGCCAGGTGACAGTGGCCTGTGGAGATCTTGCAACACACTCCAGAAATGTGCTGTTGTTCTCAGTGCCATAAATGACCTGTTCTTCAGTCAGGTCCAAATCCTCTACTGCAAACAAAACATAAATCTTGCCTTAAAGTTTCACTGGTGTCTCTCGTTCTCATTTGTGCCCAAAGCGTCTCACAGTGTTTCCCACCGTAATCAGTGTTTACCAAAATCCACTTAACTTCTTTCTCAGATATAGAAAGTTTCAGTTGTTAGTTGTCAGCGCTCATTGTTCTCAAGCAGGCCTTACAAAGAAAATATAATGTTGAAGTATCATTTGTCAAATTTCTTTGCTTCTATTGAAGCACACGAGATTCTCTTTGGGGAATTCTCAAATGCTGGGATAACATGGATAATCAGGTTTTACATAAACCATGCCGGCTCCAGAGCTTTTATTAAAGCAAAAGGGGAGATATCGAATACAAAGAGCATGAAATTATGGCTAAAGGATCATAATTTTGTAATGAAAAAAAAATTAAATTAGGATCATTTTCACCATCCTCATTTCCAGGTGTACAAACACTCAAACTCTCTTCATTCATCTCTTCTTTCATTCTGTCTGTCTTCTCTGATGACAGATGGGCAGTGATCTGTCTATTCATCTCTTATTCCTTCACATGCTCAACACAGTTTAAAGGCTTTGACATATTTGAGTCTCAGTGGAAGGGCTCAGATGACAAACTGTCCTTCAGACCCCATCAATCACAACATAAATGAGCTCAAAGGTGTATTAAGTTTCAACAATTTCACTTCAGATCTCTAAAGAAATTGCTGCGGTATCACTGTGATGTCATTGAGTGCTTTGAAATCTAATAGAATGAAAGTTCTCAGAGGAGGCTGGAGTGACACACACACAAGCACACACACAAACATCTCTCTTATTCTCTCCTTCCTTGTCTCGCTCACTCTCTCTCACCACTGAGGTTTTGGTCCATGCACTGCACTGCAGGGTTCGCATGTCTGATGTCCTGTCTGCGGTATCTGCGTTTTGTGTTTGGCAGGTAGCGTGTGCATGTGTGTCCATCCCAGGCACAGTAGGGATCTCGAGCCAGGCAGCACTCGGCACAGGCTTTACCGTACATACTGCAGCGGTGCAGAGGCACCTGGACAACACCTGTATCTGAACCCACGAACAGAGTTTGCTGGAGACAGAGAAAGAGAAATGACAGTTTTATATTGACATTGACATTAATATACTTTAATTATGTCCTTTATTTTTTACAAATAAATGGACATTATACTATAATTTTGTTCTAACACGAAAAAAATTAAACAGGTTTGTAATGACTTGATTAAGGAGAATGTGAATAATAGATGACAGAATGTTTGTTTTTTAGTGAACCCTCGTTTTAATCCCTGTTTTCCGTCAGGTAAATGCTGTCTGTGGCTTTGGATATGAAACACCTGGAACATGACAAATAACTCAGCAGCTGCCTGTTTTGAATAAATGCTCATTGCTTTGCAGCCAACAGCTTGTACACACAGTGGAGTCTCATTTATCCCCACACAGGAAAAGCCCTATTAGGAATTTCAAGGAAAATGCAATTTTGGAGCCGCTTATGATAATTTACTGGCATAATAACATGAGATTCCATGTCAACTCACCCGTTTCACAGATATATCCATCGAGGTAATGGGAGTAGGAACCTGCAGAGGTAAACATAATGAGAAACAGAAAGACACATATTTTATAAAGAAAAAAACACTCAGAAAAAATACATACACTATATAGTTTAATGTAAGTGGACCCCTTCTAATTAACAGGTTTGGCTACACCAGTTGTTATTGCTAGGCACATAAAATCAAATATTCAGCCATGAAATCTCCTTATAATAACAAATATTAGATGTTCCAATCATTAGTAGGAAAATTTCCCAGAAGTGTGACAGATGTTATAGTGGACTGTATACATAGCAAAGATCAATTCCCTTTAAATGAGTCAAGAAGCATTTTGATGGGGGCATGCAGTGTACAAATACAGTCACACAAACACATAGTCATGCTCACAAACCTTGAACACTTGCAGTTCCTCCAGAGTAATTTCCTCGGTGGTGAGCGAGTTCCCGTTTCCCAGTACAATAACCTTTAGCACCATTCCGATATCTGAAGAGGTCAAAGGTCACTGTTATTCAACCAGTCATCCAAGGTTACAATTACACTGAAGTGTTAAGAGATGTTTCGGAAGACACTCCCTCTCACCAGTGCCAATGAACATGACATCATAGTAGCCGTCCTCAGCCTGTGTGCGATCTACAGTGATGTGCGTGAGTTTGTACTGGCCGCCCGTGCGGAGCAGCACTGGCTGGCGCTGGGAGGGGTAAATGGGACGCCACATTAGCGGGTGCGTTCTTGCAAACTGCAGTACGGTGTCCGGAAACTCCAGCGTGCTGCGGAACGCACGGCCAGGCTGGGCTGTGATCTTACTCGGGCACTGATAAAAGCAAGACATGATTTAATGACAAGACATGAAGTGACTTTTCTTAGTATGAAAACTAATGTCTATGAAAGATTCTCTGTGTTAAAGTTTTTGCAGTGTGTGTGTGTGTGTTCTCACCACTCCTGGTCGTGGATAAGGGACTCGTCCTTCATAGGGTCCCCACTGATAGTCCGGCCTCTCTTTATGAGCAAAGGGACCATTAAAGGCCTCACGAATATCAGCCATATTATACACACACACTGCATAGCCCTGAAACACATTACTGAAGAGACAAACAACATCATTAGTTAAACTCACACATGAACACGCTTCATATCCTGTAAAATGTGAGCGGTACACAGACCTGATGGTGCTGAATATCGCATAGATCTCTGGATTAGTTTCATCTTTAGTTCTTAACAGGAACACATCCTCTGTATACAGACACACAGACTCATCAATGGATGCAAGAGATCAAAATAGTGTGTTAAGCTTATATAATACAGTATGTAAGAGGTTAAGGGGGTGTGTGTGGGTTTGTTGCATTACCCAGTTGATGAAAATGGGTTTGGATGCCGTGAGGTCCGGGAACAGAACACACCAGTCGGGCTTTAATAAACGTGCTCCACTTATTCACCAGAACCCTCTGGCCACCCACATCATTCTGAAACACATACACAGTAAATGATGAGGCACTCATATGTGTTGAATTTACTGCTGAACGCTTACAGATCGAAACAACTGAATCCTAGTGTCATTTACCATTAGACCACACACAATGAACTCTGGGCAAAAGAGACTGTCCCTGTGTCTCACACACACACAGACATATATATTTATATACATACAGAGAGAGAGAGAGAGAGAGAGAGACAGAGAGGTGACATTAAGGAGACACAATTTTATACAATGTGTGTGGTGTGTGTATATGACCTACTCAGCACCTGGTAAGTGTCTATTTATACATAAACATTCACATATAACTGTTACCGTGGGAACATGGAATGCTTGGACACCCCATGATATCTCAGAGCATCACTCAGTTATGGATTGTAAGGGAAGAATTGTCACAGATCCCAGGAAGCAGCTGGGTTTACCACCTCTCTCCCACACACCCACACAGCGCTGGATTTAAGGGCCTTAAATGTGTGAAATGGGTATATGTGGAGATAATCACCCGTTCTGCTGTGTAAGTGTGCATAATGTGGGAATGTGATAGGCTGACATTGAAAAGTAGTCAGTGTGATAATGTTTGACTGACCCCAGGCTCTTTGAACACTGACCTCTGAATGACACACAGTTTGCATGTGTGTGTCTGTGTGATCCATAGGTATGCAAGCCATTCAACAGCTGTGTGTATGGCTATGAAAAAGGCAGGATAATTGTTGTATGCTGATCTTCTTGTGCCTGTTTTTGTGTATGGTAAAGCTGATGTATGAAAATGTGTTCAGGGAATCTCACCGCACACACTCGTCCGATGCGTGTGTGTATGGCTCCTTCATCATCTCTCTCTGCTGTCTCTGCCGCTCTTTCAGTGAAGAAGAAGTAAATTTTGTTATCATCTCTGTCGGCGCTGTCAGGAATGAGGTGAGCTGCAATGAACCTGGGCTCTGGACACACATACACATACACAAATTATTCAATTATTATTATTAAGGATTATATAATTATTATTGATTCTAAAAATAAATGCTTAAATTAAACAGTTGCTTTTTAAGTCATTAGTCATTTCAGAAGAATAATGATGTAAGACTAAAGCTTTTTTTCGAGTGTCATACGTATGTGTGAAGATCATGTGCTACCGTGCAGGATTTTCTGATCTATCTCAGTCCTCATGGCTGAGCGAGTCCCCAAACTCCTCAAAATGACAGAATCTCTCCCCAGAAAGTCAGCAGTCAGACCCGTGTACAGCTCTCCACCTGAGAGAAACACACATACCGGTGAACAGTTAACCCACAGATGACAGTAAATCAGACGAGAGCCTGTGCTGTTGACAGCCTTTCAATGACATACATGCTCACACAGTCTTTCATTGTAATAATGATAATAATAGGGTTGTGGAAAATGTGCTGTCTGTGGCCCTATAAATTATCTGAGGAGTGTGTGTGTGTCAGTGTATGTCCAAATTCACACATACGCAATCCCACAAATCTTTCCCAAAACACACATTGTATTGGCAAAATGACACAGAAGAAGATCCACGATTGCACAGGGTGTTGTTTTACACAAACACACACTATAACACTTGGAAATGTTTCTATGTACAAGAAAGCAGTAACACCCCATAGCATATTGTACACACATATTGAACCCCTCCACAAAGACACACACACATGTTTACTTATCTATCTAAACAAGGACATTCCACTTCTATTGTATTTATACAATCAGTGTTTTAACAAATGACAATACAGTATTACAAAATTAAAACACAGTGTTTTAACAAATGAGGATGCCTCCAAAAGGAGGTTTTGCTCAGAATTTTGGGTACAAATTTGTTCTCAGTTTATGATTAAGCAAACCGTCACACACACACAGCCTGGCCCAGACCTAAAATTCTCCCATCAGAGCACTTCATCTACTGCGGCCCATAAACTCAATGACGACTGACAAGCCGAAACCTCCACCCTGCACTCACAAGAGCCAAAACACACACACACACACAAAACCTTAGTTCTACAAACTCGTGCAATGAACTTTAAACTTTAAACAAAAAACTAACTTTAAATCAAATATACCTAACAAACTTCCACATACTTTCATACAGTATATATATCGCTCCCCAGCCAAACATACCTGTGAAGGTGCTTGCAAAGGGAAGTTTGGGGTCATGGGGGCATTTCCCCCTCCCATTCTGCATCGTGGTACGATCCAAACTGAACACATGCTGGAAACAAGACAGAATAATCTCATGAATTTCACAACTCAGCAATAAACTGGTGCACTGTACTGTATTATAAGGATTCATGTTCTGTTTGGGGTCTTCAAGGTCCTTTATAAATCTGTTTAACATACTTTACATTGTCATATATGGCTGGTATTTTATTTCTATATTGGAATCTCACTATATAAAAGAACATTGTAAAAATAACTTTAATTTGATAACATGCTTCAAGCGTAATTTATAAAGATGTTAATAATGTTTAAAATAATGCTCATAATGTTAAAATAATGTCTATAATGATAACATGCATCAAAGGTTACAAAGGTTTCTGTTCAAACCCCTGGTGAACAGTGACAGTTTCTACAAAACACAATGTAGTATATGTGTATTAGTCAAATACACAATGTGTATTTGGACAATGTGGGTACTGTGGATATGTGTGTGTGTACCTCCCCGCGGTGTCCGACGTACACATATGCACACACAGGTTGGAACGCTCCAGTCCCGCAGGCCAGCAGATGAGTGCGGTTAAACGGCTGCAACAGTCGCACAAAGTTTGCACACTCCGTCTGCAACAAACAAACAAATAAAGACAAACAGAAAAGAAGTAGAGAGAATTTAGACAATTTATGCCACTTTAGCAAGCAGCATTTTAGAGCAAAATGCAGGTTATTAAAAAAGCACAGAAATGTATTTAAGTCACTGTCATATTTTATAGAACAAAACATCCTCTTTCTATGGAAATACTGAGTGTTTGGGTAAACAAAATGTATGCAGCACACTTACACAGGCACAGTTATATACAGTCATGAAGAACTGTTTCTGATGAACACAGAGTGAGACTGATACAGTATTTCACAGGAGAATTTGGATAAAGAGTTGCAGAAATCAGCCACATTTTAACAGATCAGAGGAAGAGAGATAACAAATGGCAGGAAAATGATCTCCACTTTAAACTTGTCGCTGAGACCAATCAGAGCTTTCGACATTGGAAAGAAACTCTTAGGGTTCAATTACTAAAGGGTTTAGAAAGGGAGGAAGAATGTGCACACAAACACACACACACACACACACACACACACACAATCAACATGTACACACTCTAACTACAGCCACCTGTGGGCAGTCTCATTGACTGCACAGGGTCAAAATCATTGAGGCATAAATGAATGAAAAGTCAAGGGTCATAAAAGATGCAGGCAGATGCTCAAACTGTGACCAGATGTTAAAGTAAAAAGAAGCAATACAACAATGTGTCAGACACTTTCCACAAACAGGGTCTTTTTTTAATACATGCTTGAGGTGCTAAACTTTCAGAAAATGCTATGTGTCAGTCTTAGGAGGTCAAACTAAGTATTATATGAACTGCTTGTTATTTATTCTTCAGTTTAAGTTTGCCATTTCTAATTTTTAATTATTCATTAAAATAAAATAAAATATTTGTTTTGTAACAGAGTTGACAAGTTAAGTTCAATGAATAGTCAAAAATGTTACATAAAAAGTTACAGTTAAAAAGGTAAACATGGGATTTAGGCTTCATGTCAAAATATATGTATAATCATGGAGTATATGACTAATGTTTCAGACAATGAGTTCTATGTTCTAAAGCACAAATAAATGAGTTTCAGTGTTACACCAGCCAAAGATTAAATGAAAAAATATCCTGTTCCATTCCTGACACACACTGACACAGTGAACAGAGTTATTAAAACACTGCCATTAAATCACAGTCACCTGTCACCACAAACGATGCTGCTGGGACAGTGAACACAGCGTGTAACCATGGAGATACCTCTCATCTCCATTTCACGTGTAAAACACACTAAACACAAGCAGATGTGTGTGTGTGTGTGTGTGTGTGTGTGTGTGCGCACTACTGGCGACAGAAAAAATTCATCTCAGAATATAATTAACTTTTTTATGGTGGTGAAAGACAAAAATTGAGAGATCAAAGGGGAGGAAAAGGAACATGAAACAGATATAGAATTAAAGCAAGGAAAAGCAAATAAGAATTAAGAAATAAAAGCATGCATATGCTCTGTGTATTGGGACGGCTCCCTTCAGCCATTACTGTAGGTTTAAAAGACCCGTGAGTCACATATTCGCATGGTTGGAAGCAAGACAACAATAAGTGAGCAGATCAGTTGTCCTATATTTGCTGTAGCCCAGCTGCAGAACATTCACAGTGCAGCTAAAGATGGACAGATGTTTTCATTCGAAACTCCAGGATGAACTAAACAAAAGGTGCTTAAGAATCACACAAACCAAATGTTCCAAAATAAACTTAGATTTAGAGATTTTCATGGTTTCTGCCATTATCTGCTAGCTTTAGGATAACCATGGAAGAAATGGCATGTGAAATAATATCCTGAAGTAATTTTTTCTTGCTGTATCTTTTAAAACTGATCTGTGACCCATTTTTACGGAACCACTGATTAGTGGAAGCAGAACCAGAGCGGTTAGTCACTCACCTCGGGATCTTTCCCTTTCAGAATACAGTCCTCACGGTTACCAGGCAACGCAGGCCAATGGATCTACAGATAAAGACGCACATTAAATTTATTGTCACAATATATACCACAGCTCAGAGTCAGTTACTTGCTAAGACTAATTACATTTCCACAGAGGGTGTGTGTGTGTGTGTTTGCTTGCTCGTATAAATGTCCACAATAAAATAGTAGATTTCTGAAACAGAAATTTATGAAAATAATAAAACTGTGATTGTGCAAATAAAAAAACTATTATACAGTAATATAATGAGTGATTGAGAAATAATGCTGGCTTTATGCTGGCTGCAACAGGAAAAGCTCTCCTATCAGAATGTATATGAATAAATTATGCAGCCTGACACATGAATTTTCCACGTGTAACGAGAAAATCACAAAAAAAAACAGGCTTCACAAAAACTTTCAGACCTGCAAACATTTACATTTACAAAATTCCTTGCCTTGATTATGCAGTTGCATTTAGTGTGACAATAAAATAAATAAATTAATTTTCTGTGTGGGACAAGTTGGTTGAGGAAGTAATTGTTAAATCTGTTTAACTGAGGGTGTGGACTACAAAATTAGCATCTTTTGTTAACATCATCTTGGTATTTTGGAACCATATGACAGTTGTTGCTTGATTTACTAAAACCCTAGGCATCCTTGTTTATCACAGTGCAAATTCAATTTTTCCAATTAGCTATGATTTTTATTAAACTGTAATTTGGGTGTTTCTGCCCTCTAGTATGTTTGGCTGTAACAGAGTACATTAAAAACAAGTTGAACATAAATCAAATAGCCATAAACAAATATAACAGCGTATGTCAGATTTACACTGTACATGATCTGTTTATAACTAGGATTTGTTGACTGGCTGACCTCTTTTAAATAATATGGAGGATATGGAGCCATTTCAATGATTTTGCTACATATAACTATTACATTTCCAGACAAAATCTAGCCAGTCTGAATCAGATCCTTTTTTCAATCTTCATATCATAAATCATTGCTGAGTCATTGTCTGCTGTTCACCTTTTTCAGCTCTTACACATTTTGACATTGTCTAAATGCAAACCTGCAATCAACTACATTACCCAGCATCCTTCCTGTGCTTAAGGGTATTTCCTGTTTACCTACATAGTCATCATCTTTATTTTTAAAAACACTTCCATGTTAATTTGAATTTGCTGTGTATGCTTGTAATGCTCTTTAAAGTTTCTCCTTAATGATTAACTTATATGTATTCAATTTTAGATTAACACTCTTTTATGTTCTCCGGAAATACAGAGTTTAGCAGATTAACAGATTACAGATTAACCATTCTTCATTATCCATGGGAAAAACACAACAACTAGGATTTTTCAGTCTGTCATGATGACCCGGATCAGTGGTTCCTGACAATACCCTAATATAAATGCATGACCATAATTCGTCACACTGAACTCAGAACAGTTCAGATAAAGGCTTTAAATGATGGGAATTAACAGTAAATACATGCCCAGGAGGGAAGAAGGAAATCTGATCAAGGTTGAGTAGTTTTTTCCACTAGAAGGCAAACAAAGGAAAACAACATGAATCACGGCTTTGATTCCTGTGGCACTGCTTACTTCTGTGTGGGAAATTTCTTACCAAAACCATTTGCATACATCTTACATTCCCTTTTGTGCTGAACTGTGGTCAAAAAGCTGAAGTCTTTGGTGTCTTTGTTAACATAAAAAATATAAGACTTTACAGAATAAATAAAGACCTAACAAGACAATAATTGTCTGTTCCTAAGACAAAGGTCAAGGGTCATACACTGCAAAGGTGGCAGCCACTCCCACGTGTCTGTCACCATGGCAATATACTTCCTGTTCCTGTTTATATCATCAAACAAGGCCACACACAATGATAAGACCTTTGGAGAGACGGATTATGATCTCTCAAACACACATAGACAAAAATAACCTGACTTGTAGCTTCAGTGACTCCGGTCAAAACAGTAGCTTTAATTAAGCTCACACAAACACACACACACACAGAGTCTTTAAAACTACTCAAATCATGTAGCAGCTCAAAGCAATTGTGCTTTTATAGTCCATTTAGTTCAGTATCTATTTACAAAATGAGTGAAAACATTGTTACATCACAAACCTTTAGAAAACCAATAAAAGGCACCAAACATTCAGCTTGTAAGATCAGGACCGTTTGTGTGTTTATTTGTCTTAGCATGGTTTAAACAAGTCTTTGTCAAAAGTAAAGCCATTTTATGTGCATTTATATGTTTTGGACATTTAACTATTTACAGTTAATTATTCTGATTTCTGAGAACGATTCTAAAGACAACAAAACATAACAATACACACATAAATAGTGACTGTGATTGACCGCTGCATACACGATCACAGTTTCTATGGAGACAGTCACGCTTGGTTTCACAACATGTTCCATAAAGTGATGTCATAATGACATACTTAAATCTTAGGGTTGAGTTGCTTCTTGGATGCAGTGATGTCACAGAACGCATTGTGATGTCATCGTGGAAAAAAGTTATATAAAGAAGGCACTGCTGATCATTTTCAACAGTCTGATTATGATTCTGTAGTTTGCTCTTGTGTTTGTAAAGGGATACAACAACAAACTGCAGTGATAATGGGACAGCACTCTTCTCGCTATCTGGAAGCTGAGAAAGTCGAAAGTGAAGCTGTGAACATTTCTACCGAATGTACACAGCCAGAAACTCCCACCAATGAGGTGGTTGAGTCGGGCAACACGGCACATGCCCAAGGCCTCCTGTCCACCTCCAGAAACCAGACTTGCTGTTCTGAGACTGGAGGTGACAGAGATGTGGTTGGGGATGTGTTGGGGGAGACCCTGAGACACCCAACCAGCAAGAAGGAGAAGATGGAGACAAAAAGAAAGACGCTCTGGAAGTGCCTCTTTTACCCTAAAGCTGCTAAAAAGTCCAGCATCGGGGGTGAGATTGAGGAAAACCATGTCAGGGATGACATGGGGCAATACAGCGGTTGCTGTAAAAAAAAAGAAAAAGTTCACAAAAGTTCAAATCAAACATTCTGGAAGCGTCTTTTCCATCCCAGAGCTGAGACAAATTCCAGCAAAAAGGGAGAAACTAAAGACCATCACCAGGTCAGACCTGAAAGTAACAATATTCAGGTCAACATAAAAAGTGAGGCTTCAGTTGCTGCTGAAATATCACAGCAAAACAGTGAAGCCCAAAAGTGTGAGAACCAAGACCAGAAGGAAAAGATAAAAACTTCTGAGGGTTCTCAGAAAATCAGTAAGGCCCACAAGTCTGAGAATAAACACAAGGATGAACAGACAATGATGGCCAAAACACAAACAACAAAGCCAGTGAAAAACAATGACAAAAAGCTCTATACTGGAATAAAAGATAACATTGCCACCTACTATAAAGTTGGCAATAAGCTGGGTAAAGGAGGATTCGGTTCTGTTTATGAGGGACAGCGTTTATCAGATGGCCTTCAAGTGGCTTTGAAATTTGTCAATAAAGAGAAATGTTTGAAATTCATTAGGATACGTGGTTACAAAAACCCTATTCCTGCAGAGGTTGCCCTCATGATCCTCCTTCAAAAAGGTCCCAGCACTCCAGAAATTATAAACCTACTCGAGTGGTATGATCAGGCTGAAAGCTTCATCTTGGTGCTAGAGCGACCCCCTAACTGTGTGGACCTGTACAAGTTTGTATTAGAACTTGAGGGCACCATCAGTGAGGACAAAGCACGCATTGTCATGCGACAAGTGGTGCAAGCAGCATATACATGCTGCCAACGGAAAGTGTTCCATCGTGACATTAAACCTCATAACATCCTGATAAACAAGGAGACCATGGAGGTCAAACTTATTGACTTTGGCTGCAGTGCCCAAATCAGAAGAAGCGGGTATAAGATATTTACAGGTACAGAACAATACTGCCCCCCTGAAGCTTATATCAAATCCAAGTACCACGCAGAGCCATCAACAGTTTGGTCTCTGGGGATGATGCTGTTTTATATTTTATGTGGCAGTTATCCAGACGGTTACGTAGCACAAAAACTGAATTCTAGAACCTTTGAGGACCCGCGCTTGTCTAAGGAAGTCATAGACTTTATATGTTCCTGTATGCAGTACAAAACAAAAAACAGAATTAGTCTGAAAAAAATGCTCAAACATGCGTGGCTTAAAGAGCCGGCATTATCATTGACTTGATTGTTTTGCCGTCTGACAATGAGTAAAAAAAAAAAGTAAATATTGTTAAATATGTTTTTATACCTTTAGCATTGTGAGCAGAAAGAAAAAAAAATTATGTGCAAAAAGAAAATATATTTTTAAATATGAGCAAAAATAAAAAAAGTTATAAAATATAAATATTTTTTAATTATTTTAAAATATTTATATTTTATAACTAAAAAACATATAATTGTGTGAATTGTGTGGTTTCTTTTATGTCTAGTACTTTATGAAAACTGTATGCATACTGTTACACATACTGTATACAATTTAACTGAATAATGTTTTAGTTCACCAAAACAGAACAGACAATAAATCTAAATTATTAATACACATAAGCAATAAAAATCAAACCGGAAACTAACCGGAATCTGCCTTGTCACAAAATGCTTGTGAAATTACATCCCTAAATTATTTTACTCTATTTAAATATTGGTTTAAATATTAACATTTGCCTATATTTAATTAACATTCTGCAGATTGGTATAGGCAATGACTTCATATCTTAGTATCATACTGCTTAAAAATGCCATACAAATTTGAAGTCACTAAAAACATCTGTTCATCCAGTACCACTGATTAGCTAAATTCTGACTACTACACAAACATGTTGGAGTTTCATGTTTTATGGGAACATTTCTTATGTTTTTGTACTCTAAAAACTGTATATTCTATCACCCTACAGGGTCATTACAAAAAGAAACATGTTTATATTTTTAGAAAACATTTGTTTGAAACATAAAAATGATGATGAAATGACATAAGGCTCTAAAATTATGGTTTTAAATAATGGTTTCAAAGTAAAACTTTAGGTATAATATTTAAAACAGATACAAATAAAGGTGGAGTTTGGGTAGCAGATGAACGCTGAAACAGAAATGAGGTACGCTGTCGTTTATAAACCCGTGCGATTTGGTTGACAGGATTAGATAAACACACCTCCTGAATTTCATTAAAATTCCATCATGTTACTTTCTCTGTCCCTCTTTGTATTGTACCTCTGCTCTCGTTCTCTCGTTGTAATCATGTGTAACTGTGTCAGCGTGTGTAAGTGTCTGCTGATTTTATCTCTATCTGTTGATAAGAGTCTCCAGCAGGGCATGGAATAACATAACTCCTCTTTCCACACACCAATATTATCACATGTACTTTTTCTTGGTAACTGTATTCCTGACAGCTTTCTTAACCTTATCACAACCTCAACAGTATGATCATGTTCTACTGGCCCAGAACTTATTAGCTCTGTTCAGTACTTCTTATTTGTAATTTACATTTCAAATTCTTTCTCTAACCTCAACAGCAAAAACTGACATAAACAAATGTATGTATAAGTTTTCTTTCTAAAGGGAGGGGGGTGGGGTATTATGGTATATTATACATTATGGTATATTATAAAAATAATATACCATAATGTAACAATGATAGCTACAGTCAAAAACATTACAGATTCAAAAACAATATTTTTTGGTCTGTAATTTACAACCAAATCAGCTCTCAAAAGTTTTTCTCATTATTTTGACTAAACCCCTCTATGTTAGTTAGTCAGATAAGATTACCTAATGTTTCACAACAGCACTGTTTAATACATCACATCATATACATCATATGTTATGAATACATCACAGAAAACCAAATGTTTACATTTCCAAGACATAAAAACACATGTATTAAATTAATAAATTGGCACTGGCTCAACAGTTCTGTCATCTGGCCCCAAACACAGTACACTGATGCTTATGGAGACCTTTACAGTGTGTGTGTGTGTGTGTGTGTGTGTGTGTTAATGTACCTCTTTAGCATCATGTGTGTGATCCAACCTGAGTGAGTACAGAACATCTTTTCCCCCCAGGAAAAGTCTGTCATGGTATTCATCCAAAAACACAGCCGTCAAGTGCAAATCACCACGGAGACCACTGAAGACCGAGGAACGGTTTGTGGCCAACAGATCTGTGGGAAAGAGAGAGACAAAAAGAGATACAGATACAGAAAGATTTGAATTATGAATGACTTGACAACCAAAACCACATTTCAACAGAAACATTACAGTCAATCTTTTTCTCTCAGTCAGAGCTGACTGAGCAAACGTTTAGGTCCGTGATGAAATGCAAAGAAAGCACACTATTCCTAAAACAGCATAAAATACTTGGAACACTTGGAGTTTGTGGAATGTGATTGGTTACTGCTCTGTCAGTATAGGGAATTCTCTGAGAGCAGGATTTGGAATTTAAACCTCAACTCATCTTTCTCTTCACTCAGTTAAATTCAATTAGGCGTAATATTTTATTTATTAATTAAGTTGTTTATCTTGAGAAAATTTCAAGCATAATCTTATCTCCCCCTCACACACACACATTCTCTTGCTATCTTATGGATCCCAAAGTACAACTCAACACTCCCTTCACATTCCCTAACATGGCGTGTGATTGGACGCATCCGAGGATGAAGCAAGGCCTCGTTGAGAGGGTGGCACGCGTCTGAACTCGCTAATGGGGCGCCGCTGAAAGAACCACGAACAGAAGCCAAACAACAAAGCCAAGTGTTAAACCACATTATAAACACACACACACACACTCCCACACAAATCAATTAGTCTCTCTCTGCTTAACTACCTCTTAAGAAGTTTACCAAAAAACTTTTATAATCATTGGAAAAGAGGTATAAAACATTTAAACACACGGTTCTGGGGCTGGACATTGTATGAGGTATTTTGATGTAAACCTCAAGTGCCCTTTTTCCAAAGCAAGAAACTATAAAGACAGAAAGATTTGTTATTTCTTTATTTGTGTGAGTGATGTTGCGTGCAAGTTTCACAATAGAATGAGATATAAAAGCATTCAAGAGATTTGTTTCCAGAAAACAGTGTCAAAACAGAGTTACTGACACACACACACACACACACACACACACACACACACACACACACACTCACAGAATTACACACCAAAGCTATATATACACAAAGATACAGATCACTGCTTATTTGTTATTTAGCAGACTGTGTTTATCCAGTGGAATACATACAGAAAGAATAATTTAGGGCCCCCCTGAAGGACCTGCGGTTCAGTGCCCTGCTCATTGGTGGCAGATGATCTCAATAACTTCCCATTTATGAACCATCCCTGTGAATCAACACACACATCTGAGGACAATTAAACCACACAAAGACACAGACACCCGAATAAAGAACTACAATTCTTTCAATTCTTCAGCCTCTCTCTCTCTCTCTCACTCACTTTCCCCCCTGTAGACATTTCTTAATTACTTCCTACCTTTAAGTTTTTTCCTTGTAATGTGTTTTGCCTGTACAATCCACACCAATGACATAATTTCCCAGTCAAACTTTTTTGTGGGTGAACATTTTTCACACACTGGTGTCACGGGTGTCATCAGAAACAGTATAATGAGGGGATTTTCAGCTTTTGAAACAATGACCATTCACTTTTTTGAAAAAGTTGTGGGACTCTGCAAATTTTATGATACTGTCTTTGTCAGAATTCATTGCTGGTTTGCAATTGCCTTTTCACATTGAAACAGACAGGAGCACTTATGTCTATAGCTTTCCTAAAAAATCTAAAATAGCTTCCCAGGGGCACAATATGGTGTAAGTGCACAGGTAGTCTGTTCTCTTTCTTAAAACTGTGTAAATAACCTGCTCTTTTAAAATAACACCTCACACCAATTTAAAGAAATTAAACCTGATAAAATTATGACCTGACACTACGCAGGGGTTTGAGTTGGCAGGAATTCTGTCTGTACCACACCCATCCCCACACACACACACATCTCTTCTGTCTGTGTGACTTGTCACCCCCCAGTGTTACGGTAAGACCCTGTAAGTGTGCCAGTAGATGTGTAACACTTTGGAAACAGACCTTAAAATGTAATGTTGTTACACACACAGAAATACGTTTTCACTATTGCATGTGTTTTAATTCACTTGTGCTTATAATAACATCTATGTGTACATCATTAAAAAAAGAGGAATATAGAGAGAAAAAGTGGGCTATGTAACTGCTGTGATAAATGCAAAACAGAGTTTACAGGGTGTGTTTAAATTCTAATCAGTGGCACATGCTATTGCTGTAGCCATTCATTTTCTCTCTCTCTCTCTCTCTCTCTCTCTCTCTCTCTCTCGCATCAGTAGGCTTTCACACAGTGGCACTCCACCAACTTTCTAACAACCACTAATAACACACACATGCATGTTGGCATCTGCTGTACCTTTTAGATTTTTGCTCTTGGGTAATAAAGTGACTGAGAATGAGTCAGAGGTTTTGCGTTCGATCTGTCCGGGCCCTTATGGATTGCGTTTATTCAAGACTTGTGTGCCTGTGCGTGATTAAGACAGAGTAAGACAGAAATAAAAGGAGATGGAAAGTGAGATATATGAATGTGTTTTGTATAAATGTAACCCTCTTAATGGATGTCTGCATTGTA